>JAIPRK010000089.1:137523-421418 GCA_025469195.1 Chaitophorus viminalis | reverse complement strand
TATTTTTAAAAATAAAAATAAAAAACACACACACACACACACACACACACACACACACACACACACACACACACACACACACACACACACACACACACACACACACACACACACACACTCACACACGCACACATGCACGCACATATACACATACGACATACGTTCTACACAATATAGCGGCTGCAACCGCCCACCTGTGAGGGGACGGCCACGGCATACGTATATCGTGCAGGCATAAGGCATAACAATGAAAAATGATAATAATAATAATATTCCTATAATATTATTATAGCCATTGGTATTATCATATTGTCACGGTACTACATTATACACTATAAGGTATATTATGAGAACTCTTCAACACGCGGTGGGCGTTCGGATTATGGGTATTCACCGCGTTCGTGCACTGCTAATGTACAGTAAAATCTTTCTGCAGCGGGCGAACATGATAAAATGCATCGGTGGTATGAGAGTATGTATTCAGCGGGTCCAGTGACAAACAATGTAGACATTTTATTTTTGAAATGATAATCCTTATAACACGAGTGATTGGCCTTTTTTTAAATATTGTTTTGGTCCCAACCAGGTTTCTTTTGGTAGGTCTGTGAAAATCCGTTACAACTTTCTGTGTCCACATCTCCTTGTCAACAAAAAGGACGCGAGCATTTATAGACCTGAAGTGTAATTTGGATTTTTTCCAGTTTTTGTGCAGGGCATATTAACAGGGCAGGGTTTAACTACGCCAATACAAAAATTAAAAAAATTACTAAAATTCATATACGAGTTACATGACGTATTTTTTATATGAATCTGTCATAATATATAAATTAATTAATCATAAAGATGTATTGGTGCATTACTATAATAATATGAAGAACCAATTATTAACACTGTCGAAAGCAAACGGTGTGCCGTCACGTATATCTGCTTCTCACCGTCTCCCTCCCAAACGACGCCCCTCGCTGCTAGACGCCACTGGTGGTTAACCGGCGTGCGTGATTTCGATTATGTCGTGTATAATATATACCTATAGGTACACACATATATAATGTACATAAACTATATAACGTATAATATAGTGCGGTGACAAGACGGCGTCCATGTCAGACGAGGCGGTACGGGGGAAGGGGAGTGTTGGACTTGGAGGGAGGGGACATAGGAGAAAGATAAAGAATACCATTCGCATTCTTTTCACCGTTATAAGTTGTAAGTTATAACGTATGCGCCTGTGAGGATTCGACTCGACGACGTGCGTGCCGCGTTTGTAAGTACCTATGTTACGTACATAAACGACGTCGCGTAGATATTTATAACCCGGAGAGGGTCATTTATTTCTGTGCGCGCGCGCGCTCGCGTCAAACATGTCGCGGGAGGGGGAAGAGGGGCAGGCGATGGAACGTTCGGATGTTTAAAACGCACACGCGGTTCGGCCGGTCGGTTGGTCGATCACTTGATCACCCCACCGGACACGGTACACGGGGAAAATGAAAATAAATAAATTAATATCACGAATTATTATTCATCGTGACGTTTCTCCCGAAAAGACTTGGGCATTATACGACAACGTTGTAAAGTATATTTTATTTCACTTCTGTCCCTCTTTCTCACGATCTTTCGCCGTATATAAAATAAAAAATATAAAATCTCTCACACACACGCACGCACACAATCTTTCGACGTATGAAATAAAAAATTAAAATCTCACTCTCTCTCTCTCTCTCTCTTTCACTCAGTATCTCTGGACACAATAAAAACATGCGAACGGTCGTCGCGCGCAGGTACTATAATGACGTCGTTACGAACGTCGTATACGCACACGACGGACCTGCCGCCGCCGCCCTGTACGCACACACATACACACTTACACACACTTACACACACACAAATACGCATATACATACATACACGCACACACACACACACACACACACACACACAAATACGCATATACATACATACACACACACGCACAAGCACACTTACATACATATATACACACACACACACACGCACGCACGCACGCACGCACATACGCAAACGTCGTCGTCATCGTCATCTTCGGCCGGTCGGCGGCGGCGTCTCGGCGATCGGACCAAAGATAAACGCGTAGCGGCGGTCGCCCCGCGTACCCCGCCTGCCGTCGCGGACGTCCGTCGTCCATGTCCGTGCGTGTATGGCGTACAACTATTTCAGGTTCATCTCCAGCGCGTCGCGCACGCACACGCACATGCACATGACATTCGTCCGGGGCGGTCGACGTATAAAATATTATTATAATCGTGTATAATATCGTGGTGCAGGTATACCTACTGCAGCTTTCGGCCGACTGCGAAATAAATTATTGGGTATCATCGAATAAAAATTGAATATTAAATAATAGGACGACGACCGCGACCGGGTGGATGGTGCGATTATGTGGTAAAAGAAACTATAGCAGCAGCAGCAGCAACAACAACAACAACATCAACCACAACAATAACAATAATATTATCATCGTTATGATCGGTGCGGTACACCCGTCACGATGGTAGCGGCGGCTGCGGCGACGGCGGCGGCGGCGGTGCAGCAGTGCAGCGCAGCGGTCGCCGCCGCCGCGGCCCGTAGTACCGGTAAAATACCGTATAGTTGTGGTGACGGTGGTGGTGGTGGTGGTGGTGGTGGTGGTGGCGGTGGCGGCGGCTGCGACGTCGTCGGTGGCGGTGGTGGCGGCGGTGGTGATGGTTACTTGGCCGGGGTGGGGGACGGCCGGTGGTGAACGCGCGTATACCGGTGTGCGTGCGGTTAAACGCTGCGCGCCAGTCGTGTATCTGTGTGTATCCGGTTCGGTCCCGTGCGCGTGTACGCTGCTCTCCATCACCGCACGCACACCGTATAATCCCGTCCGCGGTATCCGCGCTTACCGCGTTCCAGCGTCATTCGCCCTGCTCACTAACGGGCCCCGTATCGCGCGCTCACCGGCCGTCCGCCTGATCCCGGGACAGCATTGCGCACAGCATCTCGCTGTTCCGTCTCCGTGGCCGTCCTGCGCGGCCGCCGGCCGTGTCCACGACCGTCCCGACACCGCAGTATTGCAACGCGCGAGTGCAATGACCGCGTGAACGGCACCGCCGACCACAGAGAACAGAGAACACTTATCGCGCGCAACACTCGGGACGAGACGATAACATTGGGCTGCTATAGTAGTGCACTGGAAATGCCGTCCAAGGACGCGCGGCGTTCGCGCGTCGCCGCTTCCCTGTTCCTGGTGCTGGTGCTCGCGATGCCCGCCGCCAATTCCGCACAGGACACCGTCATCAACTCTGGTACGTTACGGTCCGCAGTACCTACGCTGCAGTTGTTTATCATTCTTATTATTATTATTATTGTTGTTGTTAACACGGGTAGGCAAACTGTTTTGTCGCGACATCGTCACTCTCGCGCGCCCATGCTTAAGTACGACGGGTTGATGTTGTTATTATAAGTGTTGTACGTGCGTATGTCTACTTACAGTATTATTATTTACATTATTATTATTATTATTACGTGCATCGTTTTTGGTTAGACGTTCACCCTCCCCTCTCGCACCTCCCCGTTTGTAATATTCACTTTATCGTTTTTCCCCACTACCGACTTCCCCTCTCATACGTGCACCCCTCATTTCACGACGGACCGCTTACGGCGCAAACGACAGCGTGCACGCAACACTGCACATAGGCACGTCGTAAACGCAGTGCCGTCGTTTTGTTATAATATATTATATACACCACCCGTTCACTGCAATCCACCGCCTCGTCTATATACGCGTAGTGTACAATTCGTATACGTAAAATATACGTATATTTTACATTTTATTATTATAGGTATATTAGCCGTGTAGGCACACTCCGTGGTCAAGGCCGCTTTAACAACCTGTTGGACGCCCAGGGCAATATGGTTTCGCATTGCAGTGTTACGTCCCTTTAATGAAACGTTTTAGAACTCTACGGGCCCCGGCGATCCACGACGGCACCCCAGCCGGACTCTCCCCATTAATATCCGGCGTTGACCACGATGCCCACAAAACATGGGCCGCTTCGTTACCCGAATCGCGTCGGTCGCCGTTAACCTGTTGCACGGACCGCTGTGCCGTATTATGATGATTAATAAAACGCTCCTCCGATACGAGGGTTCATTCCGAATAAATCCCGACTAATCGACTTGACGATATTATACCTACCTGCTCGCACCTTAAGTTTATACCAGTCACCGCGCGATTAAACGCCCGTTGTTTAAATATTATATTATACGCATGACACTTGAGCATATTATAGCATATCACAGATCTCCTATACCCTCCTCGCCAAAATTGCGATGGAACGATTACGACTTTGGAATCGGGAACGATAACAGTTATATAAATAATATAATGTATTAATACGGTGTTTCTCTTTTCGTGACTTTTTTTACGACATTTGCGATATACTTCGAATCGATTTCAGTGAGCATGTTGCAAATACCTATAAACTGAGCTGAAATGTATTCCTGGTTCGTCCCTAATTATAGATACATTTTGTCGACATTTTTAACTTATTTTTCCTCGATTAAGAGTGGTGTGTTCGAATTTAAACACGTGCAAATAAAATAATGTCAAGAATAATAATATATATTCAACGATTAGTTGTGAACAAAAAACAACACTTTTGAAACAATATTACTTACGCATGTTATTTTTGTAATAATATAATCATTAACTACTGCCAACTCGACGTACATAATAATATGTCGTTTGTCATTTACAGCTTCCTACAAAAACACTGTTTTATACAATTGCGTATAATACATGAAGATAATTTACCGTCTAAAAAAGTCTTAGTTATCACTGTTTTACTTGAAAGTTATAATATTATAATCTAAAATCGAAATTCTTTTATTATTCACATTTGACTCGTTAAAGAAACTGATGTTTTTTCTAAACCATATACAATTTGATATACCTATATGTATGTACAAACACGAAAATTGTCACTTTGTACCATCTGGCTCAATTTATATAACGTGTCAGTAGATTCGATCCAAAAATAATAATGTTTCTTATCAAAATAAATAACCAAATGTAACAATAAAATTTAAATAAAAAAGACGAGTTTCAGTAATTTCCGATAAAAAATGGTAAACAAATCTGTAGGTCTAGCGGGCCAGCCCATTTTTTTATCCGATCTGAGTTTTTTTTACGCTAATCTAAATTCTAATTGAATATATATACGTTTTTGCAGTCAAATGACCGTGTACAATTTATATTCCGTATACATTTGTTACCAAATGTTATAATTCTATCAGAATTACTTTATTTCTGTATTAATAACATCATGGCTTTTGAAAAGTTAAATGCTTTACACATTACACAAATATAGGTAAACATTGACTAAAAAACCATATTATATTTTTTTATTAAATAATTTATAAATGTTATTATGCGGTTGATTCTGACGAATTTAAACATTATCTATTATAGTCGTCATAGTGTACGTGCAATGTTTATATTGAATATGTATTCAAATTCGAGTTTCTGTAGATAATCTTTATTGCATATGACATAGCCATACGTCTTCCTCAAACGTATTTCCGATTTAAATGTTGATTTATAGATTATAGTTAATGCGTACTTATCTATTTGGTACTAGAGTGCAGCTGTCAAATTTTATTTTAAGATCGATATAAAATAATCAAAGTAATATTATAAATATATTGGGAGATTAAAAATATATATAGCACAGATAGTGTGTACCTAACTAATAATTTAATAAAGTATCATTCAATTATATGCATGAACACGAATCTGTCAATTTATCCATATGGATCCACATTATTCATTATGTATATTATCATTCTATAGGCAAACTAAATACATTTTAACTTTGAATGTTATGTTTTATTATGTTTTACAAAAATAGTATGTGACGAATAGTATAAGCTGCAGTTCTATAATTTATGATTCTATAATGCTTTCGCAAATTTTCTGTGAAAATAAATTTACCTACATTAAATAATATACGAATACATATCTAAATATTTTCTGATAAATGTAGGTACTAAAATCGTCTTCTTCATTTCAATTATATTATTCTCGACTCTTCAATAAGGGTTAGGAAATACACTTGGTAATTTATTTTCCCACGGTAAATAAAATTAATTACTTTTATCCGTGCGTACAATAGTTAGTATCATATCCGTAAAAAGATCGATTAAGGTAACTCTATAAGTCAACCGCATTCAGATATCACTTCGATACATATTTTTTTAAGTAATTGTGTTTAAATCGATTATAAATGATTATGATTTCCGTTGGATTTATTGTATGTTGAAGCAAATATATTTTAATATGATTTTAAAAGTATCTTCTATAGAAATGATTAAACTTTTATAGACATTCATCCTAATCGTATTCAAAATATAAAATGTTATAGTAGTTAACATATTCGCTATCGTTAATTACGTTATTGTATGGAAAGCCGCATATTCTGTGTACAGTAATAGCCTGTGACATTTTCCCATAAAATACAATTTGTTAAATGAATGCATTTATTTTTTACTTTTAAAAACGAATCGTCGTAAATCTCGAACGTTTTTAATAACTTACGTTTACCCTATAATAACGTATCCCGTGCGCAGTGCTTCGATATTAAAAGCTATATATATATATATATGTATAGCGACGTAGTAAAAAAATAATAATATTGACGTTGCACTAGTCGTCCGGTAAGTAGGTGGGTTCGTGGTATAAACGATTTTGTTTCGTACCGGTTATTGTAAGTGTACTGTTCGGTATGCGGTTGGAAAGCGGTAATGGATCGAGGAGAGACCATATGGTTTTCAAAAAGCTGTATTTTCGTTATATTTTACTAGTTTAAACAAAAAACTATGCTGCCGTCGAATCGTTTAGTCTAAAAAAAAAAAAAAATCACCCATTTATTTCACTCGTTCGATTTGTATTTCGTTTTTATTTCCCGTATATATAAGTACCAATAAATCAAACAAAGATAACAATTTTCGACTAGCATTATGTTCTTAAAACGTGTATAGTTTTTTTTTTCTTTTTATGTTATTGGTATTCTCAGCATTAGGCACGTATACTTAACTATTCAGTCAACTAGATTATATAACAATATAGACTTAATAGAATTTTCATATTTTCGAATAACATTCTGATGTAAAATTATCCCTGTGTAGAAACTGGTTTCCTCTGCAGTATAGATAATATACCAGCCGTGTCATGCGATATAAAATGTTGTTTCCATTTGCACTTCGATGTGTATAAAATCAAAATATGTACGTACTACATTAATTATTTTCAAACGGTTTAGTATAATGAGGTATTGTATTAAAACACTAATACAGCTAATAAAAAAGGTTTTCGATCATATTGATTTCGTTCTACTGGTTTCTCATTGTATCATTCGACTGTATTATTAATTATATATTACTATACCATTTTTCTAATTACTATTCAAAGATTCATCATGTAGGTAAATAATATTATAGTGGTTTGTTTTTGCGAAAAAGGCTAAGCTACCATAACTAGTAATAGATAACATTATATAACCCTGTAAACGACCATAGGCGTAAATTAATCACCTACATTCAAAATGATTTATCACTCGTTTACGTAATATACGGCATTTAAGTACTAACAAGGTGTTTGCAGATAAAGAATGCTGCAGTAAGAGTCCGTGGCGATCACGATTTAGAAAACCAAACAATAGCTAAAACGGGAGAAATCAATATAAATTATAATATAAGCCCTCGTACGATTCATTTAGAAATAATTTATTCGTGATTTTACGAGTACGATTTATTTGCGAAAAACTCCGGTAAAATATTTTATATTTTTGGATATAATATTCTGTTAAGCCGGAAAAAAAATAATGATTTCTGTCAAGTGCTTTACTCAGTTTATACAGTATACATTACATAGCGGGTTACATATACTTAGTATATATATGTACCTATTATATAATAATTTATATGGTATGTGCGTGAGAGTGACTATATGCGATAATAAAAAAAATGAAAAAAATTCTAACTTCGTATACCTAGGAGTGAATAATATTTTTTACTGTGTACAAATCACGTGACTAAAATATTATTTCCTAAACATCGGCTGAAACCCCGTCCGGTGCGGTGGTTGTAAACACTGAATGTGTGATAAATATCTACAACAAACTGCGGGATTATAATATACGTGACTTTTGGTGTAAAAACTTGTAACCATAATAAAATTCGTGTGATAATTTTGAAGAACGAAAATAAGAAAAAATAAGGATTTACAACGACTCATTCGCCTTGAGAACCCTTCGCGTGAAATCGTACACACAATAGACGTGCCCACATCGGTCCTTGCAGCTAGAGAGGTACAGTTTTGACTCATGAATATCGCGGGTGTGCATTGTTACTACTATAAATATACTTTTTCTTCTTATTCTCTTTATTTCGAATGTACCCTCATTCCAACTCTACCTATGTGGTCCACACGTCCTCTGCCGACCAAACATGGCCGTCGGTCCTGTCCTATACATTTATGTACGGGGAACAAATAACGCGACATGGGAAACGTATATATATGTATATGAAGGCGTGTTTATACGTAGGTATAATATACATTATGCTATAGTGAACCATGAAGTCTACCACCATCTTGCCGCCGACGGACAACGCGCGTAGGTATATATACATTCACGCACGTGCGCTTCGACCGAATTCTGGTGCTTCTGCAGGGACGATACGTGTTGTTTCGTTTGTTTGCGGCCATCCCGGCCATGCCCTTGTTCCCGTTCCCCTACCTCAACTACCCACGACTCGTACCACCGCGGTATATATCGTTCCACCGATTTGTTCGATTTCTTTTTTGTGCACCAACCACTTTAGAATCCCACCACCACAAAAGACCGAGATATCGTTAGATTCAATAGCGGTCAAAACAAATGAATACGGCGGACGCAGACGCATGCAGAGCGAAATGGCCTTTTTATATACGATCGTGGCTCCCCTAAAGTCTCGAAACCAGTGAGATACCTGCACGTTTCGCTTGTACATAATATATATATATACACAGAGAAATCCATTTGCCGTTCCTGGTTTTGTCCGGCACAAAGAAATATAATATTTTGATACCTACCACGCGCGTACGTGTAGAAACCAAAAAAAAACTATAGAATGTAGGTAATACCTAATGTAGGTACATTAGGTATTTGAAATTATATTCCCTTTAAATCCTAAAAAAATAATAATAATAATAATAATATTTTTATGCCATGAATGCACAAGTAAACACTACTGTATCATAATATCAATAATTATAACTACATGACTAATAAATGCTTATATAAATTATACGATAGTAAAATAACATAAAATTGTAAAACAATACATTTAACTGCCTAGTATTATGATAAAAAAGTCAACATATTTAATTGTATTGCTGTTCGTGCACGCATTCTGGCCCAAAATGGCTGCAGTGTTTATGGTGATGTATAGAAAGAAAATGTAATTCTAGAATTAAAAGATAACCTACTAATAATTCCAGATAATCTTATTTTGAATTCAATAAATAACCAAAAGCAATATAGAACCATTACATTTCTAATGATGTTTATGTAAAAATTATTTTGAACTTTTTCCAATTCGTTTACTAATGTATAGATTGTGTAGGTAGAGATTCCATAAATGTCTTCAAAAGGATGTGAAAATAATATTATTACTATTATTTTAAAATATAACGTGAACGATAATCGAGAGAAAAAATTTGCGTTTCTCGCAAAAATCAACCCGTTGGGTGGTCGTCGTGCATTTCGGGCCAAATGGAATACTTCGAATTCCTCGTAGACCCGAGGCCAGGCGTCTGAGTCCCCGTGTCTGTGAATATCATTATTCATTAGGTATATGCCCTGGTGTATGCGATTTTCTCCAATCATCAATTCTGAGGAGGTCCGTCGTAAAGATGACTACTATTGTTGCTGCTGGTGCTAAAACTATGATCCAACAAACGTATAAGTGACATTTAATAATCATTTAACGGGAGATCCGTTCCGTATAAAAACGATCGTCCAACACAGAAATTACGTGCAAAACCCATCACATAATTTGTATAAATAACGAGATATGATAATTATGACTACTATATACTGCACTGTGTTCTCGTTTAGCTGAACGGCGAAGGAAAAATATATACATACTGAGATTGAAAGAAATGCGACGAAATTATTAAAAACCATAATATTATCAACAAGCGATGTAGGTATATATATATATAGCGATGTGTGACAACGGGAAAACGTGAATCACGAATTTATCCCTCGTTCGAGTAATTATTATCCCTTGATTGGTATTGTAATATAGTATAATTTAGTATTTACTACGTTTACGTACCTACTATGCACTATATTATACTTATATATACATTTAGCTCTTTCGACTACTACATAATATTCGGTGTGCGATTTATTCATATAAATGTGTATGCGTGTGTGTGTGTATTTATTTATTTATAATAAAGTATATAGCTACTGGACTATTATGATACAATGATTATATACACTCGTGTGTGTACCAACAACGTTTAACGTACAATAGAAAACGCACGTTTTCGCGCTGACAAAAACCAGACGTGCGGTGCGTCGTGCGAACACTATATAATATTATAACATAACGTCGTGTAATTCATATGCATAATACATTAAAATGTTATAGTATGGCAGAATATCGTTAATCGATTTTCCAAATGAATTTCATGAATCGATGGCAAAATAATGTTTTGAGTGCGGTCGTGAATTGGAAAATTATGAGTGTTGAGAGAATTTACCACGATTATAATAATAGGGTTTCTGATAAACGGCTGTCGTCGTTTGATGTACCTAATGTTCCCGGTTCAATGCATACCATCCATTTAAATTATATTACATTCGTTTTTTTATGGTAAAAGCCCTCAAACTCAAAGGCTGTTAGGCAGTAATTTCCCACTCTTGACATTTCTTCGCTTTCTTTTTTGTTCATAATACGATCTACAGTCTATATTTCTTACTATTTGACTACCTGCCTAGTTTTAACCAATGGTTGTCGTTATCTGCTATTTTTACCCACAATTATTATTCTGCTTCTTAATTGCTTCCCCATCTCTTCAATAAACATCTTCACTTGTTTTGTTCAGCGTATTCTAAGCAGCTTTCTGTTATATGAATCCATAATGCCTATTTATGCAAACAGTCCTGCAATACTGCTGAGCTAGTCCGTATAGTAGGTAGAACTATTATAGTATTTCTTCCAATAATAGTCTAGTTGTTAAGCTGTCGGTTACAATATAGATTATCCTCGGAAAACAAGTTCCGTGTTGAGTAATGAGTAAGCTTATGGTGTATCGCGAGTGAGTATTTTACATCCGATTTTGTTCGTCACGCGTCTATTTCACTTTGTTATTAGGTATATATTATGCCTAGTTGATATCATTAGAATATTACTGTAGAGTGGTCCGTTCTGCTGTATGATGTTTAGTTTTTTCTTCGATCAAATACAGATTAATCTTCATCAATAGAAACTACGTCTGCAGAACGGTTTGGGTTAGGTCCTCGTGGCATCATACGGTCATCGGACACACAATATTTTTTTCGTCGGTAAATAGCACGTAGGTATATTATATACACATAAAATTGTACTAAATAAAAACGCAGGTCCATACGGGTATTATCTTGCTGCAGTACGCTGGAACAACGGGTATATGTACAAATAATATCTCAACGGGGGTTTCTTTTTTCCTTTCTTTTTTTTTGCTTTTTTTTTACCACATTTATTCGTACTCGCGGACGTGTACGTACATACAGGCAGAGGTATTTATTTTGTACACGCTGAAGTTGAATATAATATAATATTGTGTTGTGTTATTATCATCGCACATACCTCATCTCACTATATACGGCTCGGTCAGCGCGTCCGGCGGCGCCGTGCGTATACGGACACAGGTAATAGGTACCTCATATATGTATAAGAACGTATGTATATTATATTGTATACGTGACAGCGATGGGAAAAATTCTGCGTGTGGTTAAAAAAAAAAGTAAAAATAGAATATTGAATTTCGCGTGTCCCGAAATGTCGCGGACGGATGATATAATATTAGATTAGATCTGCAGTAACAGTCGACGACCGCGATCCGAATCCGTGAACCTAGAAAGACAGACTTTATAATATCTTATTTAAACACATTAATACATACTTTTTCAAATAATTTTCATATGGAAAAATTTAATATTTCAATTGACTTATTATCGCATTAAATTGCTTGGTAAATTGTATTTATTTATCAATTGATGTACAACCGGACTTAACCCAATTCAATATAATACGATGTTATTAAGTATAATTAATAACTTATAACAAACCAAATTAGATTAAATTAGATACATCTAATATAACAAAATATGACAAAGAAATAATATAGTATGATTAAATAGTAACCTCGATAGTAACATTACATAAAATGAATAATGAGAACAATTGATAATTATAGTAATATATCAAATAAAGGAATGAATAAACGCGTTTCAGTAATCATTGGCCAGCTTCATCATTCCGTATAAGCGAGGAATTGTTTTTAAGTATATCTAATTCAAATTTTTTCCAAAACATAATATTAGTAATATAATAATTATAATCATTAGGTATTATTGAATACATTAAAATGTAGTAAAATACGGTTCGTTATTCCTCCACACTTTGTTTGTTTATAATATTAGTCAAATCATTCGGACTTGAGTTGAAAATACTATTAGGTACTCGCCGACCCCCGTGTCTCGCCTCTCACGCAGACATAGGTATACATGCCTATGATTATAATTTATATTAGGTACAGGCATTGTTCGCCTTCGCGTCATACGTCTAAACCTACCTACTTTTGCTGTGCGCGCTCTCCTCTTGTTGACATAAATCCTCCCTCCGCACGCATGCACGCACAACTCCGCGCAGACACAACACGTGTCTTCGGCACATTCCACGGACAGTTTCCATTTTTGGACGGGAGACCGCTTCACGTATCCAAACCACTTAACGGAATGACCGCGGCGGCGGCAGTGGCAACAATATAAATACACGAGACTATATAATATAATATTTATCCCCAGCAGCGTATAGTCAGTGTTTGTCGTGAGCAGTGCACGATAATATATAGTGATCAGAATAAAAAAAAATAACATAAATAACCCGAAAGGAATAAGTGTTCAGCGCGCGCGCCCAGCGAATTATTATTATAAATACTATCATCATTGTTGTTGTTGTTGTTGTTGTTGTTATCGTCATCGCTGCACGATGCACCATGGACATGATTTTAATAACAGGGATCACTGTCAACACGTGTTTAAAACAGCCACACTATACACCTACGATCAATATACCATGTACGCTTCTCTTGTACGAATATTATTATTATTATTATTATTATTATTATTATTATTATTATTATTATTATTATTATTATTATTATTATTATTATTATTATCACGGAGTGTCGTATTTTGTAGACGGTTTTGAGTATGTGACCCTCTGCACACAGGGTGTGTGCGTGCTGCGTGTGTGCGCGGCAGAGGGTGAAAGGTGTGAGTATGTGTTTTCTTTCTTTACGAGCGTATAGGTATGTATAGGTACCTATTATATATCCTTATCCTCCGCCACCGGCCTCTCTTCGCATACACTCTTCTGCACCACCACCAGCAACACCATCTCACACTGTAGTTATTCCTTCTGCCCGCGCACATACATACATTCGGCTCCGTACGTATTCCGTACAACAATATAAATAATATAATACGCTGCAGGCGCGTACACAAAACACGGTTTTCACCGACGACCGCCAAAAGACAAATCGTTTTTGCTTTCTGCGTTTTTGAAATGCCCCCCCCCCCTTAGAAAAACCTCGTCCTTGTCAGCCGTCACTGCCACGCTGCTACCACTACTGGTTCAAATGCATGTGAGTGATCATAATGGTAAAAAATGACCATCAACAAAACGTATCGCCTTCTGGGAACCCCGTGAGATCATTACTGTTGTGATGCACTCACTACTCACTACTCTATATTGAGGGTACGCGTATAGAACAGAAAACCAAAAAAATAAGTCATCAACAAGAAACGCGGGGCTTTTGTTTTTGTTGTACCGTGGAAGCTTTTACATTATAAAAAATTAATATTGAAACAACACTTAACACGCAACGATGAATACTTATATTTTCATCTACGACCCGTATATCACTCTATTATTAGTACATATAGTAATGGTATAACAGTATCGCAATGTTAGTTTAGTACCAATGGCAGTTGTCGTTTGACCCGGTATAATATTATACAATACGCGTAACACTGGTCTCGTTTTTGTCTTGCGCAGAGCAGAGGAATTTCGCCGTTTAGACGGTGAATGTTTTCGAATGAGACAATATTAAACGGATATTATTGATAATATTTTTTAGAGTCCGCATGACGGCGGCGTTTAATTTCCATTACATACAAACGTGTACATAATTTGCGTTCGGCCGGCATAACCAATTTTGCGTCGTTAGCTTTTATTAGACAAAGCTGGGTTATTATCGAACTTAAAGTAGACTAACATAATGTGCATGTGTTTTTTCGTAGGTTAAACAATCTCATAACTCGCTCGCGTAAACTAAAATATCGTAGAACACAGACAGTATTGCCTTCAAGTCGTGCACGCACGATAAACGCAAAATAGCGTGGCTCGACATAGGAGGAGATTTGTGCGGTCCTGTTTAACGACCCCCTTTTCCCGGATTTAATCCGCCATCACGGTTGTATTTCGATCTTTACGCTCCAAAGTAGAAACTTTCCCGTTTTTGCCTTACGTATTCGCACACCGCAACGTAACTCGCGATGTCCAGACTTATTTTAGCCGCGATAACTCGTGCGTCGGTGTGTGCGCACGTACTGTGTGTGCGTGTGTGCGTGCATGTGCATGTGCGTGTGTGCGTGCGTGTGCGTGTGCATGCGTGCATGTGTGTGTGTGTGTGTGTGTGTGTGTGCGTGTGTGTGTGTGTGTGTGTGTGTGTGTGTGTATGTCTGTGTGTCTGCGCTTGTTCACATTATGTCATCCCTATGTTTACGGAAGGATACTATTGCACCGAGTGTAGGTACACGTAGAATCCGGTGAAACTGATTCGGACCGTTAAAATAACTCGTGGGACGTACCTTAATAATATCAGTGGCTCCGCCGCCGATGGAAATATTCAAGTCACGGAAATGGTAATTCCTCGACATTTGCGCACCTGGCGACCGTGGTTATAGTAGTATTATATTGTAATAAGACTGCAGAAGCGAAAAAAAAACATGTACTTACATTAAGTTACATAATATTATTATAACGTATATTTAAATGACATGGAATTATTTACTGTGAAAAATGCCATCACACTTACGCTATCGCGGTTTGTTCCCGACGAATATTTTTATAACTGCGGTTGATATTGTTGTTTTATGTACCTACAAATATAGTTATTACTCCCTCGTACTTCTCCTCTGTACGTATAATCGTTTTAAAAAATAATCAAATACGGCTTGTAATCCGGGTCAATGGTGCAGACTCACCTACCCGATGGACGTTAGTAGTTGGTACACAATATAGGTAAGCTAAAAGTTTTTGTTGATGACATATTTACGTTGTTGTATTATTATATGTATCGGTATTTGTTCTAACCAAACGCACGTATAAGCCCGATCGCGAACTTATACGATGTATGCAATACGGAACAATAGCGCTAACATGTCTTACAAAGCCATACCGACAACGGTATAAGCTGTATTAGTGTATTATCCATAGGTTTAAGGTTCTCTATATAGTTGCTATTATGTATACAACTGCTGATGTGCGCCCAATAATATAATGATATATTAATGGCATTTTGTTTTTAAAGACAAAAGCGTGATTATGCTTCATGGCTTACATTCGCGTGTGCCAATACACAAACGTTTTATTTATAATACCCATTTCTTGTGAACCGGAAAAAGAAATGTCTTACTTTTGCAATACCTGAGTGTTACCAAAAAATAGGGATTGTATTGAATTGTACAATACTCTCGATTCTCTTTGTATTGTTTCACCAAAGAACTTATTGTTTATTAATTTATAAAATAAAAACATTGTATCAAATCTAAAGTCCGTTTATAGCGTTTCATTTGTAAATAATTGTATTTATTTGTAAGAAGATTGATCGTGCTTGATTGTGTGGGTGTTCTACAAAGATGTTCACGTTTTAGAGTAAAAAAATAATATTGCATTATAATAGTGTTATCGCCGTCACGTTGAAATAATTTTACAGCGTTTAGAGTTCGAACAACGGTCGTGATTGATAAATTATAAAAAAAATAATTAGAAAATAATATTATTATAATAATGTATAATAATATAAAATTTGACTATCGTAATCTTGTTTCCAGCGTGCTTGATTAAAATTTTATTTTTCCAAAGATGAACAATATACATTTTTCCACTATCTATATACGTATTGATAAAATATTATATTGATTTTAACAGATTACATTTACTACTTTCCGTTTTTTAATTTACCTAAGGTGCTTTTTTTCGATTTAAATTGTATACCAATTTGTAATACGATTATAGCTGTTATAGAGGTATAATACAGGCTAACAAGTCAGCGGCCGCGGAGTAATCAATCAACTGTAGAATTATATTTTCATAATCATTTCAATAGAATATGATCCCCTCCTCCCCGTTTAGGCGTTACTGGAAAAGTAATATCAATAAAATGTTATTCCTGTATAAATAATGTGCCACTGCGCTACCACATCGCATATGCCTTGTAACTTATTTATACTTTTAAGACTGCCGGTAATGAGGTTAAATTTAATTTTTATGCTTTCCATATGTGACATAATAACAAACATCGAACAGCATTATGATAATGTGGTCGACTGTGTATATAATATATTGTATTATGGAATGTTAAGTTCTTGTGTTTCATTACTGCGAGTATTGAAAACATTTAAAAATAAAAATACTTCACAGAGTTCATAAAACACATCGAGTACAATATTATTATTTACATTACACGATGACAAAATCGTTGACCGTGTATTTTTATGTAAAGTGTTCGACCATATGACGTGCGTGACTTCGTGGTTTTTAATCCGGTCCATTTGTAATAATTATCGTCAACCTCACGGAGTCTGTGAAAAATTAAATAGAAAAATACGCCGTAGTTGTGTTTATGTATAGCTTATAAAGTATAGTATATCGTATTATTCATTTATGTGCGCGTACCTACATAAATATGAATACGGTGGAATGTCTTGATTTTCGGTGGTCTTGGAACACTTTTATCTGGTGTACGCGCTGTGAACACCGTGACCCGATGGAATAATAAAAATGAAACGAGAAAAAAAACATATATACATATATTATATTATATTGAACGTCCTACGGCACATAAAAGGTTCGTTAAATTTATTGACCTGTTCGACTGAATTATTAACGATTTGCTCCACCGCCTCCGTCAAAGACGTTGTACCTAAATGGTACATTATTTTCTATACATATATCCACCCTAAAAACCTGAACTATATAAATGCCGAAATTCTTTTGAAATCACATAAGCCCGCAATCAAAATCACTCGTGGAAACCCGCTCAGAGAGGTCGTCTCACGCTTTCAAAACCCACCCCGAATGTATTTTATACGCAGTACTCCGGTTTTTCGATCACTACACCTAATATGTATATGGTACATCGTTTAAACTCAAAAACATTTAATTGGTTTTCAGATTTCTATGATTTCCATTCATTAATACTAATAATTATTCGTAATCAATATATACCGTTTCTGTGTGTACAGAAAGGATAATACATAACTCACATTCGATTAGACACAGTTTGTTAAACCGAAGTGTAAAATATTACTGAGATGGAAAATTATTAGAATCAATGATATCATTATTTCAATAAATATCATTAAGAATTTTTTTAAATAGTATTATCGATTTCGATCTTTATAGTTGCGAAATTTAAACAACGTTGCATTCCTCATAAACGAAAGAATAGTATATACATTTCGTCTTTTCAATGTATACGTGGATCCATCGCGATACCACTATTACTTAACAACTTAAATTTCTTATATTATACGAGAAAAATGAAATCCAAATTATAAGATGTGTATTATTATTGTTCATTAAGATCCTACATATAACAAAACATTATTTTGTTATTTTTTATTAGATTAACCATAAAAAATGATTAGGAACTTTTATACCGTCGCTACTGACTGTTTTTAATACTTACCAACGTGCCGTAGTTTAATCCCATTTGCCCTTAAATAATGGTTACCAATTAGCAGTAATAAAATGGAAATCGCAAACTTTATGTCAATTTTCAGAAAACCAACACAGAAATGTATTATACTTATATAATACATGTAATATTAGTGGGTACACATACAAACTTTTCATGCCATTGTCAATTTTAACATGTGAGGTACATGCAATGTTACTATGTTTAGAACATAATATTATATGATCCCATTAATATAATGCATACAGTATGGTGGGTATAAATGTATTATATTATGCGGTAAATGTATTTAAAACAAATATAAGTTTACTATGTAATAAAAGTTTTAAATTTAAAATACTATAATGGTAGGTATATTACAGCATTGTCAGTCGTGCAGTTAGTGTATCAAATAATTTTACTTTTTCAAAAATATAATATATTTATCTATTTTTGTAAATACATGCTTTACAACGTAGATCAATCATTTCATATTGCCATAATCTCATCCGATTTCTACGACTCATCAGAATTTGAATGATTATATTAAAGAATTTATTATTTACTAATTATAAAAAAAAATATAAATATATATATATACATATAAACTTCATAGATACCTGTGTATATTGTATAAACCTATGAATACCTATGTATATATGTATAATAAAATGTATAGTAAAAAAATACAGAATGTCCCACGAGAAATGATTAATTTTTCAAAGTTTTGGGCTAATTGAGTTTTTCCTAATCTTACCAATTTTAAACATAAGGTCTCGTGGGACGCATATTCTGCTGTTTAAGTATAATAATTCAATTTGTTTTTCCTTATAACAACTATTAATCACTGCTATAAATAAACGACATTTAATGGGAAATGGCCGTGTAAATGGAAAATTTTAATGAAAATTGTTGACAACAACTCAAAACCCGACCTGGTGTCAAGCTTAACCTAATCGTAAGAATTTAATAATTTATGTTCCACACTGAATTTAAGAGCTTTTGTTAAAAAATGTTATTTAAATAATAAATAAAATATGTCTATGAAGTCGAAAGTTTGTATAAATTAATACATTAATTAATAATTTGTTATGAGTTTTATTATTACGAGTTTGTATGAATTATTACCAAAAATTGTTCATTAACGTCATGGTTCTTATTAGGTTTTAACCTACAAAAATATTACCTTATTAACAATTTTCAAACATACCTGATACTATTATTGTTAGATACTTACTAGCCTACTCATGTAGTAAATTATTATTTTTCGTGTTTATTTTTTTTTTAAATGTTGTATAATTTGTTGATGATTCTCGAAAAAAAACTTAAATTGCCTGTGTTTATAGTTGCAATAACTTATTGCTTTTTACGATTATATTAAACACTTATGCCTACTGTACTTTTATTATTCTATAAAAAGTTTTCCCGTTTATATAAATTATTTGCATTTTAAAATTACCTTTGAAAACTGTACAACGTACCGTAATAATAATTAAATGTCCAATGCTCTTGCGAAATTATATGACTTTAAATAGACAATTTAATAATTGTATTGTACTTTATTAAAACTTCCACGACAATACATCTGTTATCTCTACATTGTAATAATGTTATAAATTTATAATTATTTATTTTATATACCTAGTTTTAGAACTATTTTTATTTTTATTAATTTTTTTTAATACTTATATTCTGATACTTAGAGATACTTAGATAATCTATGCACAATATTAATGAAATAATATAATTATATACTTAACATAATTATATTATGCATGTAATTAACTTGATTAGCGTAAAATATTTGTTTGTGAATTAAATTAAATTATGTTTTGTGTTCTGTTTGATTTTTTGAAAATTGACATAAAGTTTGCGACTCCTCATTTTATCTGTGAAAGTTTAATTTGAATTTCTGCACAAACATTTTTCATAACTTGCAGTAAATGTCATTCAATATAGTTTTTTTTCAATATTCATGCTATTCTTATTTCATAAATATAATTTCTTTGGTGTAATTAAAATGACAAAAAAGAAAAAAAAAAGAACACTTATTCCCAATATCAATATCGTGTATGTGCATTTATTTAAAATTACCTATATATATATATATATATATATATGTATTTATATTGATTATCATTACAGTTTATATAAATTATTTGTTGAAGTTATACTATTTATATTGACAAGGCAGAATGTTAAATTCTAATTGTTATTAAACAGTAATAATAATATATAGGTACTTCCGATGAAAAGATGATATTGCCAATATATGCGTTTTTACACAAATCAACTACAGGAGTTCACCGGTGATTTTGTAAATGAATTCATACTATACACACATTAGATAATATTTTACAATACCAATATCTTAATACTTTAGAAATTCCTATTTTCGCAGTGTTTAGCTTATTTAATCTGTATTTTTGTTTACATTTTTTTATTTTTTATTCGAAATCATATTTACGTAATTTCAATCATAATAGGACTTTAACCATTACGAATTATATAATATGAAATCCAAACTTAAGAGTTGAAATTATTATTTATTTTTACTATGCGAGTAGTAAAATCTCTAAAGCATGTGTCTGAATTTAATACTTTAAATAAACAGTTTTGTAAAAACCAAAGAATTGGCTCAGAATGTTCATAATATTTAAATAAAATCAATCACGTTAATCTTAGTACAATAAATTGCAGTGCTTTGTTGACTGTATTAATGTTGTAGGCAGTATATTTATTATAATGTTATGTATAAACATAAAGCATTTTTAGCGAATTAGTTTGTGTACAATTAATTATTTTGTATAGTGTATTATCTAGAATTCCTATTTATCCTTATGCAAACGAATACGATTTTCAATTCTTCGTTTCGGCAGTTTAATAATCTTTTATTTGCAATGCAGTTTTTATTATTTTAATGTGTTAAAAAATGTATTACTCTGGTCGAACAGTTTATTCACCGATAAGATACCGTGTGACATTCTTTGATGTTACCGACAATCATCATTCATCACCATTGAAACCATGCATTTTATTGTTGATATATTTTATGAATCCACATTTTTAAATATTAATCGTACTTTTCCACGATAATTAGTAGAAAAAAATTACCTACTAGTACAAAATAAATTATATTTTTATTACAATGCACCCGATTAAACTTCCTCTGCGGGCACAGAAAAACTGTTATACAAAATCACTATATTTGACTGATAAATTTACAAACTTTAAAATAATACCTTTGGAAAAAATTACAAACTATGTCCAGACATGTGTTATATATAAATAATTGATCATTTTATAAGTTATATTTTTATATGCATGTAATACGCTTATGTACGAGAATAATTAATTAGACAATAATAATAATAAATTAAAATAAGAATATCAATATGTATTATATGGTTTAAAATTAATTTAAAAATAATACTAAATTGCAAAACAATTACTTGAAATAAGTAATAAATTATAATATTTAATTGTTATTTATTTACATGTGACAATCTACAATTTTATAATTGAGATGATTGGTAAAATGGATTTATTTTATTTTTACTTTTGAAATTACTCGACTCATGAATACATACATCTTAATTGAACAAAAAAAAAGAAAAGGAAAGAAAGAGAAAGATAAAATACTTAATAAAAACATTGATATAAGCAATTCTATCAATCTTCAGGAATATTTATTGTGATATACTATATTATGTGCGATGTGCATGTGGTTATACAATTCAATCGATTATCTATAGGCACGAATTTATTTCTTCTGATATTTTTTTTTTCAAACCCATTTCGTTGTAAATTAACGACTTGAAGTTGTTTTTACCTGCAATATGACAGGAATATTATAAATAAACATTTTTCCCGATGATCATAATTCATAATATTAGGTACTAGCTGGTATTATTAGTAATTTACATAAAAACGCCCGGTACTGTATATGTATTGTACTATACATCTCACCATGACAGTCATAATTTTGAACTCCGAGTTAGTTACGTAGTAATTCTATACATGTGTATTGTGCCTATAGTAAAGGAACCACTGTACACTTTTTACAATAATAACTATTATCAACTGAAATATACATACCATAATTCATATGCATATGTATATATTTGTTCTACAGTTTTAATTAAAAAGTGAATTTGATGTACTTGTGTGTAATGTATATTATGATATACTATATAACGTATTGAATATTGAATTAACGTTTTATTATTAACTACATTTCTGTACCTCGTACGTTTCAAACAAAATACGGTAATTGGTAAGCATATCGTTTAAAAAAAAAAAAAACATAAATACAATAATTAACTTGTCCAAATCGATTAAAATTTCTATTATTTTACTTATGTTTTGAAATGTTCATTAAAAGTGAAAAATGTATTAATCGTCGAAATTTTTTTCGTATCAAATAATATGTTTTAGACTTGAATATTAAATTCGAAATAATTAAAATTTTATATCCTGAAAATATTAAAATTCCAAACGCAGATAAAATATAAACGTTTACATTTTATTGTATATTAAGCATTATTTATAATTTATATTAATTCTAAACAACCAATAAAAATATTATATTCTATACACATCAATGAATGAAGATTATTTGTTAGAAAATGTTGATGGTCCTTGTTTTATTTTTATATTATTAATTAGTTTTCCTAACTATCCTCAATTAAACCGCGTTATAAATATTTTTTTGCTGTAGTATACCTATAGGTATATTCCAATTAGTGCTATTTCATTATAAATTATTATTATGATAATATACAGTCTTGAAAAAAAAAAATTCGTTTTTAAACATTTCCACACAAAGTTCTTTTATAATCAACTAAAATAATTTTATTTTGTAATGGTGCACAACGTGCATACATGTTTGGGTAAAATTATCTGCTACTATAAATAGTAATGGTTGGTTTACAACTGCGTGTACATATTACACCAACATTGAACATATCCTATCAGAGTGTGCGAAATTAAATTACCTATAAAATTAAACTCTGGTATATTTCTAATATGATACAATTAATCTGAACAGTCATAAACCACGGTATACTGCATGAAATATAATTGATACGATAAAACAGAGATAGTCACTGGTTATTATTTAGTATGGCCGCAGATCCAATTCGGGTATTATGCCCAGCCCTAAAAATCGGTTGTGCTTAGACTTTTAACATCGCGTTATGATATCAACTACTATAAAATAGTATACATTCATCATATGCTTTTCGGAGCCATTAATATTCATCATACTATTGCGATAAGGTGTATACATTATAGAAGTTATGTATAACGTATTGTGAAGGAACAAAGAGACAATAAAATATGATGTTTACGTATTACTATAGTTTGAATGATAAACTACAACTACATCAAGTGGGTGTACGTCTGGATAAAATCCTTATGTTGAACTATTGTTTTGTTTTTATCGCTTAATTCAACTCAATTTGTTACTATGTAAAGGTAATAACAATTTACCTCTTTACGGTCCATACAAACAAAATATCGTTTATTCAGTGAACGTTATAATATGGCCATTTGTCTTATTTGTCCAAAACACACACACATCGTAGAAAATAATTTTCTAATCGTATTATAAACGTCGAAGAAAATAGATTTTTGTAAACTTTATTACATTTTTTCTAATGAATAATTTAAATTTAACAATTGTGCTATAGTATACCTCTAAATTATAGTTACAAATAATACACAACGAATAAAGCAAACTTTATGAACCCATTTTTTATTTTCTAAGTATATAATATATAATATTACAATTATTTTTATCTCTCAGATTACTGGTAATTGCATTATTAATGTACATCTAAGTATAAGTGTTATTGCTATTACTATTACTATTATTTAATGTAACTGTTATTATAAAGGGAAATTTGCTCGTTCATGAATAACAAATAAAAAAATAAAAAATAATACTGGTAACTAATATTATAATAGATACTGCTAAATTATTTTCCTAGATATAAATTAAAAACCACATAAAATATACTCGTAAATGCAAGGTACCATTTATTTTCAATTATTATAATATATATATACACATGTAAATATTTTTTTTTTTACACTGAATACTTTTTAAAATAGCGTGCACGTCATATAGGATATTCGATGTTATTACTTATATACTCCAATCATATAATGTTATTTAATGATGGTTATCGTTTATTAATTAATAATTCAATATTTTACTTAAAACCCCAAACCGAAAAGCGATTTTTAACATGAACTCAGGAACAAGTACCGTTCCACAAACTCCGTCCAAACACTCGTGATCCGTGGACAGTTGTATCAATGTTTTAATAACGAACCAGCCGTTATAAATGTAATAAACTTTATCGATTTAACGTGAAAAAATACGTATTACATATTATCATTATGTACACATAGGTTTGTTTATTATTATTGGAATAGTTCACGAAAGAACTTTTACCACCCGTGTGATAATATATCACGCGGAAAGTCTTGTTCATCGTACATAGGCACGCAAACTTAATATTAGTCACTCACCGATCGAAATGTGTTACCGGCGGGAAATAAAAATCAATCATTCAAAATTACATCGCTTCTTCGTGCATAGAAACACGTAGAAATTACGTACAAACAATATAACATCGCCTATTAGTCTTTTAATTTCACTCAGTACCGTTGCATTTTCATTGATATTATTATATGCACGAGCTTGGTTGTGTTTACATGCGGCCGAATGCATAGCCATGTATGACAGGAAATAGACATTTAAAGTGTATGATAGGTATACCCAGCGATATATTTTTAGCGCATATGAGGGTATACACCGGTATACCTTTAATACAATTTGTAAATAAATGCGTGTATGCAAAATAAAGTATTATGTTATATGTATACGAGGAGTATACGCAGGAACCTATCTATTAGTTATATAGGTACCTTATACATATTATTATTTTACTAATATTGCCTGTATAAAATCATTTTTGAAATAATGATGCATGGTGGGTTGAATTAATTAACACGGGTCTACAGTTAAGCTGTATGAATTGTATGTTTTTTTTTTTTTATGAGTCTTTATGGCAGATATAAGAATTGATTGTATGTGCGAAATAATAGTTAATATATATGATAAGAGTGATTGAGAACGTAATAAATTGAAGAATATTATTATTTAATTAATTCATTAAATTACTATTGGTTAGGTAATTTATTTATAGAAAATGGCGTACACTATTAGGTGCGCTTGTAACTGTATTGTTAGTCGCTAATAGGTGTAATAATTTACGTTATAAATATGATTTCTGAACTTTTTGTGCTCAGGCAAATGTTATGGACCAACTCACGTGTATGAGCTGGGATAAAAACATCTATTACATAGTAATAGTTCTAATAATAATACCTAATAAAATTACATAAGAAATTATTGGTCATATACTTTTTAGCTCCAACATGAAGAAAATCCATTTGATAGACTTTCCAAGAGTCTTTAGTCACTTTCTATATCTATTCGATAAATTATTAACACTTCCTGTCACCTTGGCGCTCTTAAATGCTACCCCACCCCTATCAATACAAGTCAGACGTTTATTCCACCTCCACTCCACTTATTTTGGTATTACAAGTTATAATTTAACCTAGTGTAGTAATTCCCGATCAGTGCGAAACCATGGAGCTTTATAGCTAAAACTTAAATTGAATCGAAGACAATATATAAATACAGCAGAGTGTAAACGATAAGTACAATGAGAACACTCAATATCTTTGCGCAGATTCGTGCTATTTGAATTTGGTTTTATAAGTTTATTGTTGTACTTGATAATACATATTTTGTAAGGTATCTGATTTTTTTTCCTGGTGGTTAGACCTGCGCATGTACAATACATGTTACAATTTTTTTTTTTAATGACAACTATCTACTTTCGACCATATTTATCACATTTGTTCGTGAACTTTGATGGTTTAGTTGAGTTTGTATGTTCAACATTAGCCAAGTTACGGCAATTTTAAAGTGTACCGTATATTTCGTACGAGTTGGAGTATAATATTTGTCTTATTGTATAAATTTTTAACCGCCAAATATTATATGATAGGAAATATGTTATATATAATAAATGAAGAAAGTATTTTTCTTTACTTATTATACATAGGTATAGCTATATAATAATAATTGAATCGCAGTGTAATGTATCGTATTTATCGTATTATCCAACGTATAGCTAGGTCGTATATAATACCTATAATTGTAGTTTTTGCTTCTTGGCCCGCTATAGACATCGAAATTCAAAAAAAATTAGCTTTCTATATTAGTAAGTCACGCGTTTAAGTTGACCATATCCCTGGGGCCTACGTTTCGCCCGTGGTACCATAGTTATACTGTTAAAACCATGTGTACGCACGCTTACGACGATAACAATACTATTATTGTTTACGAATATGCGCATTTATACCGTACCTATATATTATTATTAGTGTTCGGATTTCTGTGCTCTAAAAATGGCATAATATGTCCTAAAAAATGCTTTTTACACTAATGATGCTCTTAAAATAGCCAAACTATTTTCTTTAAAGCATTACATTTTATTTTATTAATTACTACATGAAAAAAATGAAATAAAATACATACGAAAACTTTCACGTACCATACTTACACATATAACTACATAAATCAATTTATTTTTGAATCTTTTTTTTTTTTCAAGCAATAAAACAACATTTTTATGACGTACCATCAATGAGCTTTAAACTAAATTTAAATGATTTATTTGTATAATGTTCAAATATGTATTGAAACAAAGAAAATTACCGAAAAATGCTAAAAACTGCTCTAAAAATGGAAAAACAGGAAAATATGCAAAATAAAAGTTTCACGTTTAAAGTTTATGTTACACAAATGGAATTATTTACTTGGAAATCATTACCCAAGATCGCACAAAAAAAAAAAACGCACTTTGCATACAAATATCCCGGGCCCTAATTATTATTGTACGGTGCGGATTTTTACTAATATCAGTTTATTTTTTTATTTTTTTCATATACGATTTTCGTGAGCAGATGGAAGTGGCAACAGTGGTCACAACGACAAGATACTGTACCCGCAGATATTCAACGTAGCTTCGCGGGCCTCGGTCACGGCAAACGCCACTTGCGGCGAGACGGAAAACGGATCGGAGGTGTACTGCAAATACGGCCAGGCGCAACAGTGCGGCGTATGCGATTCCAGGTCCGGCGACCCGGCCAAGGCCCACGGTCCGGCCAATGCGGTGGACAACGCGACCGGCACGTGGTGGCAGAGCCCTACGCTGCACAACGGTGACCAGTACCAGTACGTGACGTTCACCATCGACCTGAAACAGGTACTTATAAATACGATTGGAAATCATCATCATCATTATTCGAATATAATTATAATAACAATATATAATATATTATATAATACGGTCTTATTGACTAGATGCGCTTAAATTTTTATTTATTTATTTATATTTTTTATCATTGGACTCGGCAAATAACGAAATAATAACATTTTGTTCGACGCAATCCGGCCGGTTAGTTCGTATAAACTAACCGCGGTACCATAATGACTACGTGGAAATATATTACGTATCTGACGTGTGCTGAAATATTGATGGACTGAAGGTTTTGTAGGGGCTAATACACTTGTCTCTGATTACAGGGAAAATTAGTCTTGACACAAAAAAAATCTCCCATTTCGATGTTTTGCGATTAATTAAATAAAATTGTTTAATCACTCGTGCACTGCTTTTCTAAACTACTGTTTCTACGTACTATATTCAAACATGATCGGAATATACGCATTGGCGTAGATATTGTCGTGCATGTAGATCGTGTATAAATGATAACAATTGTACTATGACTGCCATTTAGATTACATTGAATCGTGATTCTTGGTCAATATATGTTAATTAGTCGTATCTTCAAAATTTTATTGGATCAAATAAATTGATTTTTCAAAATATCCTGTGTAGGTACCTAATATGGGATAAAAAGTTGAAAACTTAGAAAATAGAAATTCCATGTGTTACTTTTAGAATTAAAAAATCTTTCTTGCGACATTTTTTTCAAAAAAACTTTACATATCTTTCTTGATAATACCTACTTATAAATACATAATGATGGCTGGCATTTTTTTTAATATCAATATTTAAGTTCACGACTATTTTATGAGTAAGTATTTTCTAATTAGAGGCAATAATGATTAATGTATACATAAGCTCTAGGTCTTCATTAAAAATTTGAATATATGCACATAGAAGATTTTTCCCCGGCAACAATGATATTTCTTCCGGAATATATTTATACCTGTTGGTTATAACTTATAACGAAAATTCTGATTATATCGGTACATAAATATGTACTAAAAGCCTCAAAATATTTATACAGCAGCTAACAAGATCTATTTATTAAATGTAGATATTAACTTTATGTGTCCCTATATTTAATTTATTAAAAAAAAAAAAAAAAAATGTTAAATTACATTAGCTAAAAAATACAATAAAAAACCACCATATAAGTTACAACCTTAGTCTATAACGTATAGTAACAAGATAAATTACGTTATGTTAAAGGAAAAATTATAGTTTTGAAGAGTATACTTTGTACTAAGAGGGTGAAAATATAAAGTTATATGAAAAATATTAATATTGTTTGTATACGTGTACTTAAAAATGTGTTATTAGTACAAACTTGCTCGGGTATAGATGTACATTTGTACTATTATTTTACTATCTCTAGCGGAACGAACTCTTTGTACAGTTACACAGTTCATAGAATTTCGCATATACGGGCAAACTAAATTCGTTTTACCAAGCGAAATTATAATTTAACTTAAGTGCAGGAACATTTTTACAAACGGACAAATTTGTAAGAGGTTTACTCGTATATAATGTTATAATATGTTATGACAATAAGAACAATACGATTCACGTTTAAAAATGATATACCTACTATACATAAAATGAACATAGGATTTTATTAGTGCCTAATCGATTTTCAATCGGAATATTTTATATTAATTTTTCTTTCTTTTTTTTAAGCATACTCCTCAACTTTAGCATAAAAATAAATAACGAAAGAAAACCCACGAAATCGAGTTCCGGAGCTTATTTATTATTTTAAAACATTGTCTTCGTTCGTCTTTTTTTTTCAAAACGTTTATTCGAAAACGTATAGTGACTCAACTTGTTGACAGTTAACGATTAAAACAATCTATAAGAAAAACACATCGATAGTAATGATTTATCCAGTTCATCTTTATTTCTTTAACTAACTTCTACTTTTTTTTTTCTACTCCAGCAATATTTTTCATTAAATAATAATTGATGGTTTTCAGACACAATATCAGTCTTTAAAAATATAATTGTTATTTCCAAGCAAATACTATAATAATTTATAATATTTAAATTATTATAATAAAACCCACTAAAACTACTGTTACTATAACATACGCACATGATTTATAATGAATATATTTTTCAAAATATTTACCATTCAGATCTCAAGCAATACGAATATTGAAGGTGTTTATTTTGCATAATTCAAACGAAGATTTTGATGCGTTAACGAACATTATATCATAATCGTCTGTAGTCATATCCTTAATCACGGACGTAGAATACTATTCACAGCCGATGTAATTATGTGAAACTCTTGTTTCAAAAAGACAATATACTGTGTGCACGCCATTGCCAAAACAATTTACAGCCTTGACTCCTGAACCCTATAGTTTACACTTTGTATTTAAATAACCATAGTACTATAAATAAGTTTATGAAAATAAAATAAGTTTACTGGATTAGCTTATAAAAACTCGCGGTGATTTAAAACAAAAAAAATGCCAAAACGGAACGACAAAAAAAAAAAAAAAACGTATATTTATTAACCTTATTCTAAGCTGTTACCGGGAAACTTTTTTCAAATTTAATCCAAATGAATAATAAACTTTTAACAAATGTTGAATTAAAAATATTACGAATATAATGGAATAAATATGGCTCAGATATAATCGACTTTTATATATTATTTTAATTTTTAATGTATTACTGATTTGTGTTTTGTACTTTTGTCATAATCAAATCAGTTTTCTTTATTTCATAAAAATCTAGAAAAATGTTATAAGCTTACATTTTTTTTTCAATCATAAAACTTTTAAATTGTTTTCTATTGAAATTAATCTACGAACTTTTAACATAATCTTTAGTATGCTTATTAATTATTCGTTCGGGTTTTTTTGATATTCAAAAGCAAAAAAATTACTAAAAAACTTATTTCAAACATTGTATACAAACAAATAATATTTAATATTTTATTACTCTTGCATATTTTAAATTATAAATTTTATTTGATTCCATCGTTCACTTATGTACTCATAAGTCATATATTACAAAATAAAACGTGGCGTATACTTTCGTGCTAAATTATTTTAATCATTCAATTTCAAATCCATCAAAAATTTAGAGCTTTAATAATAATATTGCTAGGCATCACCTGCATAATATAGGCATCCAGTATTAACTAGGATTCAGGAATAATAATTATAAATTATAATAGAAAAATCTTGTTGTTCAACTAATTAGTAAGGTTTATTAAACGATATCAATATAAATCCAACTCGATCAAATTTAAAGTATAACAAGGCTATAAAAATTAATGTTTATACTAAACTAGTAACGGGGTTAGCTGAATGAATTCGTTTTAATTAGAATGACTTGTTTTGGAGTCTGTGTAACAGCTCGCAATGTAGTGTTGCGGACGTTACGGTATATAAATATGTAATAACTATTAATTATTAATACACATGAACTATTTGCGGGATGGAAAAAAAACCCAAAAATATCTTATTTATTGTAACTATAATAAATCGGGACGAATGCCGTCAATTAGTTGGTTGTGAGCCAGCAAATGGTAAGAATTAGTGATAATAGTTACCAAAAGTGCCGACTTCAACAGTAAAAATTCAATCCCAGACAATGTAATTGTAAAACTTTTGTCCCCTGCGTAATTTTAACTTTCAGTGAAGTGAATTTCATAAATACATAAGAAATATATGTATTTTTTTTTCTATTAACTAACACGTATTACAATAGTGTTAAAGAATATTTGTATGCTAAGCACTTCAAGTTACTTTTCATCTTCAATGGATAATTATATGGGCAATACTTCAAAGTAGATTTGCTCTTTAATGTCCTATACTTTTTTTATATTCGATTCGGTGCATGATGCGAAATATATTGGTTTTACATTGACGCTATTTTATTTAAATTTTTTTCCTCCAGTTTGTCCACAAGCATTTTATTTTGAAATTAAATAGTGCTCCAAAAGTTTTACATAATTTAAATGCAAATTGAAAATTCTATAGTGTTTTATAATATGGTACAAAGGTACATAAAACAATAAATTTTATAATGTTCAGTGACATTTCTTAATAATTTTGAAAACTACTTTTTACGATGACGCGACGGGTAGCACGTGTTCTCGAGTAAAACCTTATGAACTCTTGTACAATTCTATTCGAGGCATTTAAAATATTATTTTTTTATTTTTACCTACTGTCGGTATTATTCGACTACCTATACACGTATAAATAATAAACTAACATAGTTATGAAGTAATTGAAGTAGTTATTTATACTCATATAAATATACACTAATTATACTAATATGGTCCTCGTGTTCCTACTACAGGACTGTGATTTTTTGTAAACGACGTATTATGCCAACTAGACACTCATTTCTATAAATAAATATGTAAATATGTGCTACACATTTCAATTAAATAAATTAATGAGTCGACTGTTTGAATTAAATTTAAATGAAAATTACCTTAAATACGGTAATAAAGTTCCAAGTCGTAATTATTTCGTCATACATTTCGTGGAGCGTTGTATATTCACAGTGTTCGGAAGTTTCAGAAACAGACTTAATTTATTATAGTCCCTAATAGTTTTAATACATGTGCATATTTTACCTGAGTATAGAGATTTTGACCTTTTGTTCTGCAATTTGTTTTTGAAAATTATATTTCATGTCCAAAACGTTGAGGACTTGCATTAAAACCTAAAGGTGTAACTATAATCGCGCAGTGGGACTGTCAGAGAAGCGAGGGTTCCGTGAAATGCTGCCATGACATATAAAACTTCTTTGTGTATTTATTTTAATTGTAAAGTCATACCATTCCCACTTTTCGACTCTACAGAAATGTTACCGAGTCTATTTCAATATATTTTTCTGCATAAAAATGTCATAATGATGTAACAATAAGATTTCAGAAGAATAAAATTGTCATTTACAACATGAGACTTTTCATAAATTTTCGGAAGTGTGAAACAAATTTCAACTTATTGACTTATTTAAATTTGAAACCCATAAATAATGCGAAAACAAGAGTTGTTTTTGAATAATATTATATTTTACATTATCGTTGAAAGGTCGAGTGTTGAGAAATCCTTTCAAACTTCGAAAATGTTCATCATAATAATATTAATACCAAATGTTATTATTTATTCATATTTTTAATGTTTTTGATTTTACAAAAATAAAAACGACATTATTATTTTTAATTAATACAGATGTCTATATCATATTCATACTTATTTTAATATAATACAATCTTATAGACCAAATAATCGAATAATAAAAATAATAATTATAATAACAATAATATAATATGGTAAGTTGAACATTTACTATATTATGTCCGATTGAACAATACTGAAAATAATATATTATAGAACAAAACGATTAAAACATTAAATAATGTCACAACAGCCAATAGTCAATGAAACGGTATGGCATTTGTTTAAAAATTATATAAGCTTTAGTATAGGGCTTATTAATATTCGAGTTTGTTGGTGGGTGGTTTGATTTTTTAAAATAATTTAATCCGAATAAAAAATAAATAAAAATAAAAACATTAAGTTCTACTTATTTTGCTTTCCATTATTTTGAAATAATGAAATTTATTCTTATAAAATGTATTGTATATACATATACTTAATATTAATGCTTAAATTAGGATTGAATTTATATTACTTAGTATATTCTATTATTATTATTATTTTTATTTTTATTTTGCGAGACTGGTATTATAACAGTCTTACCGAATGTTTTGTGCTTAAATGTTTGTTATTACTAATAATAACTTATTAGCATAACATTGACACACGAACATTGTCCTTATTCTCCGCGTACTGTTACAATACAGTTTCGTTAAAAATACCGCTAAATTTTGTTATTCATAGAATTTTAAAATAAGCATGTTATGCACACATAACAGTTACGGTACAATAGTCAAGATTATAGGTGTATGGCAACACAGAAACGGAAATATATATTTAAACGTGATCGTCCCTCGATCGCACTGATTTTCCAACGGCATTGTAACGCGATTTCGTATTCCGCTCGCGTATGGCGTGTGTTATGGATTAGATTACATTTATATTTCCGTGAGACGAAATGACCAGTAGTAACTCGGGACGAAAATAATGAAAAATACATGCAAATATTATATAGAACCCGTAACAGCTCCGCCAGGGGCTGTACAACAGAAGCCGACGAAATGAAAAATAATTACTATCGATGGTACGGATAATTTTTTATTATGTATTTACGCGTGGGCATACTTCATCGTCATCGTTATCCTTCCTCGGCTGTCGTTCATTTCATCCGGCTTTTACTCTTTACCGTGAAAACCATCATTTCACCATTGCTTTAAAGTCAAAATTGAAAAATTCCCCATAAGTATTTATCATTAATCATTCATCATTTATTTCGTGACCATAATTTTCTAAATTTGTCCGTGGTAATACACTTGGTGATGTATATAGGTAACTCTCATGCACGTCTATATTCTAATATTATTATAATAATACAATATCGTTTTCCTTTCTCTCTCTCTATCACATACTTATAAGTTACCGGGAATCGCGACAGCTGGCACACAGAGTAGATTGGTCGCGGCGGTACACCTCACTTACACGTCGAATGTACCTATATAATACCAATAGTTTGGTGACAATGAGAAATTGTTTTCGATTTTTCAATCAGTCCAGTTTCAAGTGCCTCGCACTCTTGTATTTATAGATTGGACGTTTACCACTTTGACTCACAAGATTTTCCACAGTATAAATTATTATCACAGCTCTATCATCCTTGATATAATATCCTTATACCCTGTCGCTGAAACGTTTACATATTATAGGTACGTAACGATGTGTTTTTGTGTTAATCGAAATTTTACCGTTGGACTGATATATAATTATACTATGGTATTTTACCGAATTTATTTAGCAGACTATATATAAATAAAAAAAGTCTCACGTGGGTTTTTTTTCTACAATGCAACAATGTGAAAAAATATTGACATTTATTTAATTCATAAGATGTGTGTTTGAAAAATAAAATTTAAACGTAAACAAAAATAGGTCCATTAAAATATTGTGATTCAATCTTATATTTAATAACGCCTCGCTTTTTATTGAATTCTATTGTGTTAGTATTTTTATTTATTTTTTTTTTCAATTAAATCTTCGACAATATTGGCATTTTTATATTGTCGCCCAACGAAATAATTTTATGTTTTATTTGATTAAAATTAAAAAGTTCCGACGAATACTTTTATTATGCATTGCAGTAAAATTAAAAATTAAAATACATTTTAATCCACTTGTATTTAGTACAGTTAATATATATATTGTTGTTAACTTTTAATAAATATAAAATTGATTATTACAAGAAGGCATTTAACAACTATTTTGTTGTTAATAATATTTTACTTAATCATTGCCTGAGGTAAAATCATGAATATGTTTAATTTATGAAATATGATATTTAATTGTGATAAATAACAAATTTAGTGTCAACTATACAACTACATAAACTTTAGAAGTGTATAATTAAAACTGAAACAGTTAAAAAATTGTAAAATCAATTTTACCTATATGATAATTCAGGGCTTTAGTATAATTTTAACTACCATTATTATTTATTTCCTCTTTTGATAAAAGGTGTCACTTTATACATTCTCTCGACTCGGAATAAAATAAGCCCACTATTATCGTTTAAGAAATCTGGTTTTACATTCAATATTGTTCAAGAAACTGTTTGGGCCCTGAGTATCTCTTTAATTGTATATTTATCAAGTGTACAATACAGAGAAACAGTTAGTTGATTCACTTATGCATTAGTGATGTGTTGATACATCCGTGTTTTGTTTGTGTTAAAATTATGCCGCTGTAAGAGCAAATCATTCGATAAATAATATACATAAATGAAAAGATATCTCATGAATAAATATAAGTAATAGGAACATTTATTGTGTTTCAAAACTAAGTACACAATAGTATTGGATCCTAGAAAATCATCTGCCAAACACAGGCCAACTTCGATATCGAGTGTACGATATTTTATTATATTTAAACATTAGTGGCCGGACGATGTGCTAATAATAATAATATGATAATAATTTGCTACAGAATTAATTTTCAGTGACTTTTTCATAAAATGTTCAACAATTTGTCTCGCGATATGGGTATATAATAAACATTAAATTTATGATCTTGAAAAAATGTCAAAATACTTTTAAGGTTTACACGAGAGCATGAACAGGTCATAATTATTGTGCACGATATAATATTAGAATATGCACATGGAAATTAAAACATCGACTCATTCAGTTTTTATCGTCCGAATGCAAATGCAATGTTACACCTTTAAAATATAACAATTAAACTTGTATAATGTGTAATGTATTATTAGATAATATTGAAATACATTTTAAAATTACCATGATAGTACTTAATTGAAGTATTTATAAATAATGATTAATCATAAATATAAATAATTTTTTATTTCCACAATTTTTATTTTTTTTTTCGACTACCTGTTTAATACCACTATGAACTATACTTAGTGAAATTATTATCAACTATTTGAGTTTTCAGGACACAAACTATTAATTTTAAAAATTAATATTCGTTATTCATGAACTTTATTATGAACATTCATCAATAGCATATCAATCGTATTGATTTATTAAATTCAAAAATCATAATTATTTCCTAACGATTTAATGTTTGTATAATATATATTATATATTTTTAAATACAATGATTTATTTATGTTTTCAAGTTTTATGACTTATACGACGAAAGACTCTCGCACTCAATATCTTTATGGCTTCATTGAATATAATATCTAAAACTTAATGTTCAATTAAAATGGATCGTTTATTTTGAATAACAATCTTAACTTAAATTTATTAATGCACATCTACATCGCTTAAGGATTGTTATATTAAATTATGCTTTTGAAGTACAGGCTGTAGTTGTTGTCTCACAGGAAATCGCTCCTTGTGTTTATTTTTATTTATAACAATTAAGTGTCAATGAAAAAAATAAAACTTGAATTATCTACCACATCATAAGAGTTACCTAGTTTATTTTTTACTCTATAAAATAATATCAAACATGTCATTTTCTGTTTTTCATTGTACAACAGAATACGTTTATTTTATCCCAATCTTATTAGTTTTGTGCACTTCTATTATATAGCTTTATTAAAAAATATAATATTACCTTTGATTTTTTCATATATAATATCATAAGCCATTGAAATACACTGTATATATTTTACCATCGCCCTTATGATGTATTATTTATTAATTTAGATTTATCAAGTGTCGTCTATCATTATCAAATTTGGTATTTCGTCGAGACCGGGAAATTGGATTCTGGAGAGATCGACAGACGGTGGCGTGCATTACAAGCCATGGCAATATTTTGCCATCAACGGCGATGAATGCGTCCAAAAGTACAACGTACAACCATCCTTCTACAAGGAGAAAACTGTGCAGATCCGTAGAGACGCGACTTGCGTTACTTCGTTTTCACGTTTCAAACCACACGAAAATGCAGAAGTAAATAATATTTATAATGCGATATAATATTACGATTGTTGAAATCGACAATATATTTAGTATAATTGCGTCAAACATATGAAAAACGAATTATAATTTTCATTTTAATTATTTCAACAGATCCATATGAATCTTTTAAAGGGACAAAACACCGCTAACATGTCGTTAGCTGAAGTTTTCGACTTTTCCACTGCCCAACACATCCGATTGAGAATGCAAAAAATCATTTTTCCCAATGACAAGATGGCCATGTTGGATAATTCGTTTAAACGAAAACTCTTCTATTCAATTAAAGATATACTAATTGGTGGGAGATGTATTTGCAACGGCCACGCAAGGAAGTGTAAACAAATGTCAGAAAATTCAGTAAGTTTTGATCATGTTAAAATATAAGTTCTATTTTACGATTATCGTGTGCCTCGGTTTTAAATTTTATAGGCTTAATAATTTCATTGCGTATTATTTTTTTCGAAATTTATTGTTTAAGATTATTTTAAAGCTATAAACGCATTTAATTATATAATTAGTTATCGATCTAATATTAAATTTAAAATTAACAAAATTTAAATGTATGTATAAAAACGTACTTACTTAGAATTACATAACATACTTAGCCGTTCTATAAGTCTTAACAAATCATTTGTTTGTTAAATTAATTCGCGTCAATGTTGTTTTTCATAAAATAATATCTTTTTGGATTTTAATAGAAAATTATAGATTTTCATATGAGCAAGTCATATTATTTTTACAACCAAAAATTAGAAGGGATAAATTTCAAAAACAAATTGTAAAAAAAAATCTATAAGTTAAAGTCAGAATGTTGGTGCCTATATTTAACTAGTTGTTAATGTTAAAATTTTTTATTCCGTTGTTGTATTGAATTTTAATTTCTTTTCATCGAGATTATAAATTGAATTTCATATACTATTATCACCAACTTCACTGCAAATGTCACGTACTGTTTCTCAATAATATATATTTTCAGGAACCTAGTTGCGATTGTCTTCATAACACGTGTGGCGCGAAATGTGACAAATGTTGTCCAATGTACAACCAACGCCCTTGGAAGTCCGGTCCAACTTCGTGCGAAAGATGTCAATGTCACGGTCATGCAACCGAATGTCAATACGATCCCATCGTAGACGAGGAGAAATCTAGTCTAGACATCTACGGGACGTATTCCGGTGGAGGATATTGTATAAATTGTACCGTAAGTATAGACGGACGGAAACGACTTGTGTACTTGCACTCGTGTGTATGCTGCAGTTGTTGTCGCGGACAATAATGGGTTCTTTCTTTTTCAGAAACACACAACGGGCACCAACTGCGAAGTGTGCGAAGCCGGATGGTATCGTCCGTACGACGTCAAACCCGATGATCCTGTACCGTGTTTGTCGTGCGATTGTCACCCCGACGGATCTGACGGCAACGTGTGTCTTCCTGACAAGGATACCGTATGTTGTCTCACTGCTTACGCGGATTACGATTAATATTTACGATTAAATTTAATGACAATATTTCTCCACACGCAGGGTACAGGACTGTGCAACTGTCTGAAAGGATACGACGGTGCCAAGTGCAACGAATGCGCTCCCGGTTACAACGGGTTCCCGGACTGTAAGCCTTGCGCTTGTGACGAACGCGGAATCAAGACGGCGCCTTTGTCGTGCGAAAACCAATGCGATTGCAAAGTACGATATTCACGCCCACAATTTGTGTTGTCCGTGACGCGCATGTGTGTGATTAATTGTAATTTTACCCACAGGAACACGTCACGGGAGATAGTTGTAACGAGTGCAAAGTTGGTTATTTCAACTTACAAGCTACGAACCCGGAAGGTTGTGAAAAGTGTTTTTGCTCGGGCGTGTCGTCGTTATGCGTGGCTGCTACCAGCTTAAAGCAAACCCGGGTAATTCGATATTATTCTATTGTCAATTATATTGTTCATCGAGTGCATTTATTAACGATTTCATTTCGTGTCCAGATCAACGAAACTGAGGGATGGCTGATAACGGATTTAAAACTATCCAAAACCATATTCCCGTCGACGGACCCTACAACGGGACAAGCATTGATAAGCAGCTTCGACATACCGGTTGACGTCGACACATTTTATTGGTTATCTCCGAGTCAGTACACCGGTAACAAGCTAGCAGCGTACGGTTCCAGTTTGTTCTTCAGTATTTCATGGGTCATTATGCGAGGAGACTCTAGCGGCCGACAAATGCTCGACCCGGACGTCATTATTATCGTAAGACACTAACGTTTAGGAGTTCATACACTAATTTTAGTACACAGTACATTTACGTTGTTCGATGTGCATAAACAACTGCCACCGTAGTATTTTGTAATTTTATACACATCCGATTAATAATATAATACAACGTAAAAGTGCTTGAAGAGTGTTGAAAACCGTTTGCCTGTAACATGATACCTACGTAATGCATTTTCAGGCCAAGGAAAATATTTTGATTGCTTACGGCGGAAAGAACTTCAGAACTTCCAATATGATTGTTGGCAACGTGAGTTTAACAGAGGATGATTGGTTTTATGTGACAAAAGATTTTAAGAACCTCGAAACACCGATTGACAACACCAAAGTGTCCCGTGACGAGTTCTTATCAATCCTGTCCGATATCAAGCACGTACTAATCAAAGCAAAATACCATACCAATCAAGTTGAATCAAAGTATGTACACATATATCGATGACACTATATGAACAATCGTGTTTGCAGAAGGCTACATGACATATTATACTTAACCATTAAAAATAATTTCAGTTTGATTAATGCGTATATGGATGTGGGAGATGTAAACGGAAGTGGACGGACGGTCGAAGGGATAGAAAATTGCATATGTCCAATAGGATACTCGGGAATGTCTTGTGAAACTTGTGACTACGGTTATGTGAAACAAATCGATCCGTTTTCTACAAACATTGTTTGTAAAAAGTGTAACTGTCACAACCATTCGCCGGATTGTAACCAAATTACTAGTCATTGTTTGGTAATATCAATAATATTATATTATAATTGTCTTTATACATCATAAATTTCAATAAACTATGTCATTACTCACTGTAAACTTATTATAGACATGTGAACATAATACAACTGGACCGCAGTGTAACGAGTGCATTGTTGGTTTTTACGGAAATGCAATGGATGGCACACCGAATGATTGCAAAAAATGCGCTTGTCCTTTGGAGGAGAGTACAAACAATTTTAGTCCCACTTGTAAATCGGATGCTGACGGAGATTATGTTTGCACCAATTGCCCTGAGGGATACGCTGGTGACCACTGTGAAATGTATGTTTTTTTTTTTTTTGAATCTTACCAATACAATACTGCTGAGCACAATATTAATATCAGAAATATTTTAATTTAGATGCGCTCCAACGTACTACGGAAATCCATTAATAATTGGTTCGACTTGTACACCATGTGATTGCAACGGAGGGCCTTGCGATAACCTTACAGGCCAATGTATAAACTGTCTTGGGAATACTGTCGGATGGAATTGTAAAGAATGCAAACCTGGTCATTTTGGAAATCCAATTATTTCTGACTGCAGACGTGAGTAGTTATATATGACCACAATAATTCATGTTGCATTATATGTTTATAAATATTATAATATTATACAGCATCTTTATATTGATAGAAAAACGTGTACAGTATAATGTATGTTTATTTTTGTGTAGCATGTGATTGTAATGCTATTGGATCAGTTATTACCGACTCTTGTAATGCAGACACAGGCCAGTGCCTGTGCAAAGAAAATTTCACCGGAAGAACATGCGATCGTTGTATGGTAAGTATTACCTACATTAATTTCCCTGTATAATATAAGTACAAAAACAAGTGTCAGTATAAAAATACAAAATAAATTTCAACAGGATGGCTTAGGTAACACAACTGCTGAATGCGTAGAGTGCAACTGCAATCTTATTGGATCCATATCAGATTTATGTGATCCCAGATCAGGCTTATGCCCGTGTAAAAAAGGTATAACGGGAGAAAATTGTGACGTATGCAGTGATGGTTTCCATAATTTTTCAAATCAAGGTTGTATTGGTAAGTAATTGTTTAAATACCATTTGAGTATCATAGTATATTTTATAAGTTTATATATGCATCGTTATAATTTTTTTTTTTTTCGTAGAATGTCAATGTAATGCCACAGGAAGTAGCAATAATATATGTGATCATATAACTGGTCAGTGTAATTGCCGATCAAACGTTATTGGGAATCAATGTGATTCTTGTAATGTAAGTGCTGATTATTTACTGTAAATTAAAAAAATTAATAGTAGTTATAAAACTGTATTGTGTTTTTGTTAATATTACAGGAAGGATTTTGGAATATTTCTGAGTCAGGTTGTCAAAAATGTAATTGTGACAAATTAGGGGCTCTTAATGATGTATGTAATCCTCTAACTGGTCAATGTACGTGTAAGCCTGGAGTGGAAGGTCAAAACTGTGACCAGTGTCAGTCAAACCACTATGGATTTTCAATATTGGGTTGTTCGGGTACCTAATTCAAATAAATTACAAACACTCACTAAATACTAAATTGTATTTTTTTTTTATTTATTTATTTAGAATGCGAAGTATGTGAAAAACCAGGACATACCTGTGATTTGGATACCGGAAGATGTGTGTGTCCTCAATTAACAGAAGGATCAAATTGTAGCGTATGTTCAGCTAATGCTTTTGGTTGGGAAGTCAACAAAGGATGCCAAGTTAGTTTTAGATAAATAGTGAATTTGGTCAGTATTCATTATATTTTTTTCAGGAATGTCATTGTGATTCATTTGGATCATTGAACGGATTTTGCAATAACGAGACTGGATCATGCGTCTGTCGTACTGGTTATGATGGCCTAAAATGTGATAAATGTGCGTTTGGTTATTATGGATACCCTAGATGCCGACCATGTGCTTGTAATTATGCTGGAAGTGAACCAAATAAATGCAATGGAACTTTGTGTGGTTGTGATGAATTTGGACAATGCGAGTGCAAGGTAATGTTGTGTATGATTTACTACGCATAGTTTTTAAGACAATTATAATACATTATATTTTGTATCTAGATTAATGTCTATGGTAAACGATGCGATGAATGTAAAGAAGGAACTTTTGGACTCAATCAGATTAATACAGATGGATGTATACCATGTTTTTGCTTCGGTAGAAGTAACTCCTGTTCAGCAGCTGGTCTAACCTGGAATCAAATTAGATTACCACAAACGCGTACATTGTCTATACACTATGATACCAATAACAACACTCTGTACCGGGAGGGGGATTACCCAGTGAATATTCAAGAAATATGTTATATTAATGTGAGATTATAACCATAACTAAACTCTGATATACCTATTGCTTTTAATGGATATCAGTTTTTTATTGATATAAATAATTATAACTTAACTATACTTATACTTTATAGCTTGTGAATCCGGATAATACTGGACTGAAACCTAACAAAGAAGAACGTAATCAACTTAATGTCACTAATAATCTTAGGGTTATCCCAGGAACTATAAGTAATGTTGAAATTGGAGTGAAATATTTGTTTGATACACCTGTTTACTGGCAACTACCTAAACGCTTTACCGGAGATAAGGTTTGTATTGAAATAAAATAATTAGAATCTTAAATTGTGATTGAAATATTTGATTAGATACTGTCATATGGTGGTAACATACGGTTTACTATTGATGCCGAAGGTGGAAATACTCTATTCCCTCAATTCATTCTTACCTCGTATCCATTGATTCAAATCCAAGGAAATGACCATATAATATTGGAACATTTTCCGGAAACTATCAACGTAGGGACATCAAGTCATGAAGTGAGGTAGAGTGAATATAATATAATTTTTATAATTAAATCCAAAATTAATCTACCAAGTACAAAAATACTGTTAAAAATAGGTTACATGAGTCTCTGTGGCAAGTAAAAAATAATCCAAGTGCTAAAGTCAGCAGAGAAACATTTATGCTTGCCCTACAGAATATCAAGTACATATTCATCAGGGCCACTGATTCAGTAGATTTTACCAGCGCTACGTAAGTACCTAAAACAAATGTATTAAGACTCCTGTTTGTTCACAGTAATGATTTTTTGTTAAAGTTTGAAGGGTGTTACTTTGGATACTGCCACGATGGCTGAAAAAAAATCCAACCACTTGACCACTTCACAAATCGTTGAAGTTTGTGACTGTCCACCGGAATATAATTCTTCTTCGTGCCAAGACCCGAGTTTGGGGTATTTCCGTTATTACAACACTTCGGCCAGCGCCACAATAATAATACAAACCGTCGGTGAAGCTCGCCAATGTGAATGCAACGGACGGTCTGATATCTGTAACGTTGACACTGGACATTGCAAAGTACGTAGTACATACGTCGTGATATTTTCTGCGTGTTACCTATGTTGGAAGTATAATATTAATTTTAATTTCAGAATTGTTCTCATAACACCGGTGGCACTCATTGTGAAGTATGCGCGGAAGGATACTACGGAGACCCGTCCACTGACGGTTGTAAACCGTGCGCGTGCCCATCAGTGACGAAGAATTATGCTCAGTCTTGTGAAATCGATTTCGATGGAAAACTCATATGCCGTTGCAAACAAGGATACAAAGGAAGCATGTGTGATCAGTAAGAATTATTCGTGTTTCTAGTCATTTTCGTATGTAGATCACTTATGACATTGCTTATAGATGCGAGTATGGTTGGTTTGGATATCCTCGAGAAGAAGGCGGCAAATGTGAGCCTTGTCATTGTAATAAATTCGGCATAGTAAGCGACGAATGTGATGAAGAAACTGGCCAGTGTAACTGTATGCCAAATATCACTGGTCGAGATTGTTCGGTGTGTCAAGATAAACATGTTTTGACCAGCAAAGGATGTACACGTAAGACAATTTTTTTTAATCCTCGATTATTTAAAATGTATTTATTTGAATTTTTTTACTCGAAATCATATAGCATGTGAAGACAAATGCATTGACACATTATTAGACTATGTGTCTACACAAATTAAAACTTTGAATGAAACAACTCTCCACCTATCTGAAGGAACTGTATCTCCTCCTTGGTCTCGATTATCTCTAGTTAAAGAAAACGTGACGTTATTAAATACCATGTTGAACACATCAAGTCAAACAAATCTAAAATTAATCAGCCTTTCTGAAGAAGTAGAACAAAATCTTAAGAAAAAGTCAAAATACGCCTTTGTTAAAGTATGCTTATTTCGAATATATGTTGTTCTCAATTAGAATAAACCAATTAAAATATTAATATTGTATTCATTTAACAGGCAAAGAAATTATTGAAATCATCTCAAATTAATGAAAATGAAGTACAGCCTCTTCGTGAACTAGCTAAAAGCAGATTAGCCAATAGTGTATCTCTAGAAAGGGAAATAGATGGTATTTGAATTTTTAACTAAAATGTTTCATTTCTATTTCAATGTTTTTATGTTTTTCTATGTTTCATTTACTTGAATAAAAATACAAAAAAATAATCCTTCATAATAAATATTTTTTAAATGTTGTAATTAAATAGTACTATACTTAGTCTTTGCTAATGTCTTTTTTTTTACTAAATTGCATACTTAAATATTTAACTTTTTAACTTTGATAATGTAACGGGGTTGGGGAACCGGTACAATCCGCTAACAATAATGTTAAAAGGATTTTTGTTATCAAATTGTAGAAGAAGGTATTAATGTTATCTGATTATATTTTTGTATTGTTAGTCTAAAAGCAATTACATTTACTATCATTAATGTATGTTACAATACAATAAAATGATCAATGAATATAATATGTATGAAATATAAACCTGAACCGTACAGGCATATCAAGTTTATAGAAACATAATAAAATAAAAATATAGAGACTTAACATTATCATGATTTATAACATAAATAATTTATATATTGCAATTTATTATATGCTTAAATTCTTTACAGACCTGGTTAATAGCTTGCAGAGTTATAACTTTGAAGATCGATCTCATGTTAATATAATAAGCACTATGAGAGAAGCCAAAAATTACTTGAGTAAACTAAATAGTATTGATTTTGGTCCTACCGTCGAACCCAAAGCAACATTAAAGTATTTGGAAAACTTTTGCTTGCTAAATTAATTTTTATAGTTTTAGTGTTAAATTAAATTTCACTATATGTATTTTTTTTTTAAAATTAGAACTTGTTCAGATGCAGTGGAGAATCTACAGTTAAATAGCGGCAGTCAAGCTCAAACCAAAAATCTTCGACATAAATTCGAAACTTTATTACATCAAGTAAAAGATTTTGATACAATATTGTTGAATATTTCTGATACTTCGGAATTGGTAAGTAAAAATGAAGTTAATAATATTTTATTTACATTAAACCTTTATATGAATATGAATTAGGCAACCCAACTAAAACAAAAAAATTCGCAATCGTTGAAAAAACTAAATCAAATGATAGAAGATATAAACAATCTTGATTTAACATTCCATAAAATGCAAGGGGAGACCGAAATATTAGTGAGAGAAGCTAGAGAAAATTATATATCAACTTTAAATAATTTTGAGGTATATATAATAGTTAAATTAAAAATTGTCGTACCTGTTGTTTATTGAAATATTTCTCTATTTTAGGAATTGTTGCTCATTAAACCAAAATTCGATAACATCAAGAGAAATTTAAATAAAGAAAAAGACTCAAGTCCTCAATTTGACGATGATCAACTTCTGGTCAACTCGGCTGACTTACACGCTAGTTATCTATTGCAGACAGCTCAAAAATATTCAGAGTAAGATCTTACTATCATCGAAATGTACATAATTGAATAGCTAACAATTATTTTTGATTAGGCTTTTTAAACCAATCAGACATGATGCAAATATTGCACTTGAAGCAAGCAACGCATACTTGAACATTGTTGATTCTCTTAAACTAGCTCGTAATGCAGCTATAAATTCTAGTATTTTAGCCGACGCATCATTCAAAACGGTAAATTATAATTGGTTTTATAAATTGTAATTAACATCATTACTGTATTGAGTGAAATACAAGAGCGATATTACTTTAGATAACATAAACATAACTAAAGCAGATACAATAATATTTCATTTAATTGACTCTGTTTATTTTAGGCATATCCAGGAGTATACAAAGAATCGTTGATTGATAAAGCAAAAACAGCTGAAGAATTATCCAAACTAGTGTATAAGAATACTTTGGATACCAAAAATAAGGTTGATTCAATTCAGTCAGATTTCAATGTACAAGTTGAGAATATTGAATCAATAAAAAGTGACATGAAACAAATTGTAAAAAACGATAATATAAACTCAAAACAAATTACCGAACTTGAACAATCTGAAGGTATTATTACATATTTATTTTGCATTTAAGAAATGATAATTATTAAACTTAACTCTTCTGCAAAAGGAATGAACATGGAACTGAACAATAAAGAAGATGTTGATCCATTAGTGATAGAAACAACAAATGTTGAAACTAAAATTAATGACATTCAAGGTAAAATTGTTAAAGAATTACGTCCGATGTTGGTTCAATTAAATGAAGAAGTAGAACCAAGTTTAACGAACGCTCAAGACAAAAGTACAATAAATATTGGTAGCAAATTTAATTTAAATAATTATAAAATTAAAATGTTGTTTTTTAGTTGATGAAGCTGAAGAAAACGGAAAAAAAGCGATTGATATGTTAAGCAAAATAGTCAAAACGTCTGAAGACTTCAGTAAGAAAGTAGCGGCTTGGAACAATTCTATGATTGACAAATTAGAAGCTTTAAGGAATAAAATTACAAAAGCTCATCAAATTGCTGACGGGGTAATTTTATTTGAGTTTTGCAGTGGTGTACATTATTTATTGTATATTTTTTCTAGATTCGAATATCTATATCTGGTCAAGAAAATGGTACAGATAATGCATGCATTCGTACATATCAACCAAAGTTTTTGGAACCGAGTACAAGAAATACTATAGTTCTGTCATATGCTATTAGTTCAAATGCAAGAGATGCCTTATTATTTTATCTCGCGAGCAAAACTACGGTAAAAATAAAATTGTGATAGCTTATTGATGTTTACGTGCTAATTTTTTTTTTTTTTTGTGCGTTTAGGGTGATTTTATTGCCATCGAAATGGTAAACCGAAAAATACGATTCGTTTGGGATGTAGGTGGTGGTATTGGCGAGATTACGCATCCGATGCATATACAAACCGCTACTGATCTAAACAACGACCAACACTGGTATAGAATTGAAGCCGAAAGAATACACAATATGGGTAAATTGTTGATCAGACCTCAAGTAGTACCCAACGGGTCACCTCTGGCCATGGGATCTCCACATACGAACATGTCAAGTGCTGGAATGGGACGTTTGGACATAAATTCTGATGACCAGATATGGATTGGAGGAATAGACAAGGCACCATTACCCCCATACTTACATTCCAGACAACATGGATTAATAGGTTGTTTACATCAAGTATGGTTCGATGGTCGACCGGTTGGTCTTTGGAATTTCAAATCGCAACCATCGGGAACTTGCTCTGCATGCATTGAAGGGTATATAATATTATTATATTAACCGAAGTTTTTCATAGAAAAATAAATTATTAGTATTCTTGTGTATCAATTATTTATCGACATTAACTGATAATTTAGGGCTGAAGAATTGGTTGACGATGGGTCCTTTAGATTTTCTGGGGACGGCTATGCTATATTACATTCTGGTACAACGACTACCTACAACAAATACTTATTCAGTGTTTCCCTGAGTTTTAAAACATTTGATGAAAGATCTCTGCTGTTCCTCGTTGAAGGCTCGCAGCCAGTAAGTAGAACAGCATTGGCTGCTAAAAATCGATATTTTACCTAACTGACATTATTTTGACATAGGATCAATATATTGAAATAAGACTTCATGACGGCAAAGTGGTATTCCGTGTTAGTTATTCCGGATACTCTCTTCTCGAAATATCAACAACGAGCCGGTACAATACTGGAAGTTGGACTAAACTAGAAGCAACTAGATACTTTGATAGAAAGAAAAAATTGGAAAAAGGTAAATCATAACAAAATTATAAAACATTAAGTATTGGTTTAATATATATTAAAGTTTCATATTTTTAGTCACACATTTTTAACTATGGATTTGTTGCAAATGTATTTGTTTTTAATGGCTCATACTTAAGTATATTCCATAGTAAAATACTGAACCCCAGCCCTAGATCATTGAAAATATTCTAATTTAATATGTTCTATTTATATTTTGTTTATTTTTTTATGTTTAAATTAGCTTTATTCACATTTTAATTATTTTAACAGTAAAACTATAAATTAGTTTAATGCTTTTACTTTAGACAAGATAATATATTTTCAACAAATTTCTTATAATACTTTAGAATATATGTATAAGACATTTTATGCTGTACTAATAACATTTAATTTTATTAAAGGCGTTTTAAAAGTGAGTGGAGAATCAAAAGAAGGTGTCCCATCTCCTCCTCCAAATCAAAATGATATACCAGATTTATCTGAATCAGAATATATGATTGGTGGCGTTCCTCCTGGCTTTAAAACTATAAGTGGTCTACCCAAATCGTTTTTGGGATGTATGTCAGACATTCAGATTGCTCAACAAGGGTACAATCCGATGAGAGGAATTTCATGGGGCGTTCAACCTACTTGTTCAGACAAGGTAAATTCGTAGTCTACTCTAATCAACATTATATCTGAATTAAATATGAATTTTAACTTCACAGCCATTATCTGTAGTTGGATTTTATGGAAACGGTTATTTGGAGCTTGTGTCACACACATTAAAAAAGAAAGCATCATTTGGATTCATGTTTGCTACGTTACAACAAGACGTTCTGTTAATGTTGTCTACAACCGAATCGTTAGCTGTAAGTATACATGCAATTGATTTGTTTAGCATGTGACTGGACGTAAGTATATATTAAACTGTGTTGTATTTCAGACCGGAACGACAAAAACAAGTGATAACCCTGAAGAAATTAATAATAATATCGACCAAGAAGTAATTACACCGCCTTTGCTTTGAGATGATCAAATCATGTGTGTTTTTCGTCTGTTTCAGAACAAACAAAACTACTACTCCGTTAGTCTAAGAAGAGGTCAGGTGGATATCAGAATAAATGCAGGGCTCGGAGAAGTCAGACTTGCAAGTGAAGGATTTGAATTTGGTGATGGCAAATATCACTCCATTATGGTGACCAAAAATGGAAAGAAGTTAGAGCTACGCATAGACGATGTCCTGCATGCATTCTCACCACTACCCGAAGGTTCCAATGTCGTCAAGGCGCCTGGTGTAGCCGGTGGACTGTTTTTAGGTGGATTACCAATTGAAATAAATACGACAGGGAAAGCGGTGTCTAGTGTGCCGTTGATTGGTACGATCAAGGATGCGATTTTCAACGACCAGTACGTATAAAATATATGTGTACCTACACCACGCATTTCAGTGAACAAAACGGATATTGTATTATTTTCGCGTTTTAGACTTTTGAACTTCGATTCACCGATTGAATTTGAACATGCGGCCATCGGTCAAGTCGGACCAGTGCCAGAGAAAGACGATAACGTGTACAGTGAAATCGCATCGATGACGTCTGCTGAAAAATCAGTTGGTTGTATGAAAGAAGGCAGCTTCTCGCTTGAACCCGGTGCAGTGAAGTTTGGAGACAACCCGCATAGTTATGTGCTCGTCGCATTTGGTAAACGTCACAATATGCAGAAGAACTTCAAAATGGACTTTAGATTCAGGAGTTTCTATCCAAACGGGCTTATATTCGCACTAATTGTAAAACAAAAATACCTATATACTACATTTTATTTGTATAAATTTCGGATGTAAACTATTCATTGCCATGTGATTTTTAGGGAACGCGAGGAAAACAGACCAATTATCTAATGATGCATTTGTACAACGGTCGTGTGCAATTAGTGCTCAAGACGCGAAAGAGAGTTGAAATATCTACTCAGGCTGTTTTTAACGATGGATTATGGCATAAGGTAATGCACTCGAACAGTAATATTTTGTATTAAAAACGTTATAGCTCGGTATCTTACTTAAATCCATTTTATAGATTCAAATAATAAAGGAAAATAAAACATTAAATTTCGTCATTGATTCAATTCCCCAAGAAAAATTAAACCTGACCAAAAAATTGAGCTTAGGAAATACGATGTATGTGGGTGGTATTCCAGAGAATGATATTCAGCTACCGGATTCATTGGTATGATGATGATGGATACAATAAAGTTATGTTTTTGTATACTATAAAACTAATTTTATAGATTGTGCAAGCATTCAAAGGATGTATGCAAGGATTTTCCATTAATCACCAGGAAGAAGAACTAATAAGTGAAAAAGCGATACGTCACAAGGTCGGACAGTGTTTTCCGCAAGTAGAAAAGGGATCGTTCTTCCCTGGAGACGCTTATGCTATTTATAGTGAGTCGTTAAGATATTATAATATAATGTACTAGTAAGAATTGATCCAACAAATTTATATTTTTAAGTCAATTTCAAGGTGTTAAAATTATTTTTTCCAAATATTAACAGAAAACCAATTTTACGTCGGTGCATTGCTAGAACTGTCGTTAGAGCTGAGAACAACACAGACCACTGCTGTCCTCCTATCCGTATCTGAACCTGAAGGATACCCGGCGTTATCATTGGAACTGAACCAAGGCAAAGTAATCATATCCGGTGATATGGGTGATCGAAGACCATTCCGCGTTGAACAAAGTTTCCAATCCGAGTTCGCAATATGTGATAACAAGTGGCATCAGATTCAAGCATTCTACGTCGAGGACAAACTTACTTTAAAAGTAGACCAATTTGAACAGAAGTACTGGTTACTTGACAATGGGCACATAACTGGAGCGCGTACAAACAGCCCTCTGTACATTGGTGGATTACCAGGTAAATGCGTGAACTCCTAAATCGTATTAACAATAAAATTGAGGTCTAAAGTAGATTTATATATCAAATGAAATCTAGAGGTTTATTCCAAAAAAATTCTTTGTCATAGAAAATAGTATTTTCTATAAATTATTTATTTTTCCGTTATTTTTTAAAACAATATTAAATGAACAATATTTTGAATATATTATTAATTTTCATAGGAGTGAAAAATTTAAAACACATTGCACTTATAAACATTTAAAATAATGAGGTGGTAATGTATTGGAAATACAATATATAGAATTTTAGCGCATTTGGTTTACACAATATTATAACATCAAGTGATGGTCATCCATGTTCCAGAACAATTTCCTATTAAATTGTACGATACATTTGTACTTAAATATTTTCAAGTCTTAAAAAGAATAATCACCAGCTAGATATTTTTAGTTTACAACCGGTGCTGGAACGTAATATTACTAGTTTTAACTTTGTCATATTATTATTGATTCGTGATATTCACATTCATAATCAGTATATTTATGATTATTTTGCAGACACTGCATCGAGTGGTACGCTGGGAACAAGGGAAAACTTCAAAGGATGCATAAGAAACATGGTCATAGGTGGAGAACGCACCGATTGGACCGACATGGCCGGTTTACACAACATATTGCTGGGATCTTGCCCATTAATCGTCCACTAATATTCCGCATAATTATTTTCGTGTATATTACAGATATTGTACACTATATTGTCATTTCATGCGAGAGTTTAGTTACGGTATTCAGATATATACTACGAGAAAACAAAAACGTGTCCTATTTATGGTATATTACTATTATGTACCTATAAACTATATTCCGAGACTGCGCTCGTCCGTATTTGTACGGAGGATTTGACTAACTTTTATTTTTTTATTTATATTATTTTCTACTGTAAATACTCGTACCATGATATTATTCAAATCAAAATTAATCGTATTTATGCTTATAAGTGTATTTTTTTTTCAAATATCAATACATGTAAAAGTACAAGTATATTATTATATATATTTTTATTTTGGCACTCCCGTGTCATTTTGTCAAATAATTCCTGTATTTTATTAAGATTTTTAATTTTTATTGTTTCCATGCTAATTGTATGTGTTTTTTTTTTTTACTTAAGTATTTTTTTTTTATATATATTTTTAAGTTATAATTGAGATGAAGAACCATTTTTATTTTCTGTCCGTTATATGTACATTATGAAGCCATGCTAGCATTATAATTATTTCAAAGAAATCAATAGAAAATTATACTTTCAGTTAAAAAGAACATTAACCGTAGTAATGGAAATAACTTTTTGAACTTAGTACTACTTTTATATATTTTTACAGTATTTGCATTTTTTATTTTTTTTTATTTTCTTAATTTCTTATTTTAAATTTAAAACTATTTTCTCAAATTCATTAAAGAGTACCATTTTAATAGTTTATTTAATTTAGATGTGAAGCATACTGACTTCATAAGTTATTGTTTCATCAGTATTTTTTTTTTTTTATTTTAAAAATATATCAGTTATTCATTTATTACATCGCTTATATTCCAAAAATGATTATAATTAATTTTTAACGGACAGTCACAAATGTATTTTTAATATTTTATTCCAATAATAAATCCAATGGTGATTCTAATTAAAATGTAGTATTGTAAGTTTTATAGTACATTATATAGATTTGCATGACAAAATATACAAAAGTAGCAATTAAGTTTCAATTTTGTAAAATAATATTAATTTTCTATTAAAAGTTTCCTTTTTTTTTAATAAAATAATAAAATCAATGAAATTAATTATTTTGTATTTTGACTTATTTTATAACAAGTTCATACCGAATATTTTCATTATTAAATTATTATATATCTGTTTGAATAATCATAAATAATACTATATTAAATTATTATCTACTTAAATGGTTTGATTTTCCTTATGTTTTTTAGTGGATTGATGAAAAGCGGTAATAGGCAAAAATATTTCATACAACCTTGGTGTATAAATATTTCGGTAGAAAGATGTATAAAAAAATATAATTCTGACAAGGTCTTATTTAAATGAATAATACTTTTAATACTTTATTATGGTGTAAGATATTTAAGATGCTTAAGTTATATACACAATTAATAGAATTTCCAAATATCAGGAATAATTCAAGATCATGGTTCTTTTTTTAATTAAACAATGATGTAAAATGTGCTTCATCATTATAACGACAGTTAAATTATTTTCCATTATATGTCATACTATATATATAGCAATTATCACTTGGGATACTACTTTATTTTCAAAACTTCCCTAAACAATGTCATAGGGATAACAGATAGGCTAAGAAATTGTTTTTGTACATCTAGGTATAATTCAGAATAATTACCAATAAAACAAGCCTTGATGATGACACTTTCATATACTTTTATACTTAACATAATGATATGACTAAAACTATTTCACACATTTTTATTTTAATAATAAGATAAATTTATTGTACAATATCTTAGATCCAAAATACTATAAAACAAATATTTGTAATAAAAATTATTAGAATTATTATTAGGAGTTTGGTTGTTGATTAAAAATGTCATTGAATATATTGTAATGATATTTACTTAATTATGCCACCATATATATGACTTAAAACATACAATCAAATACTATCATAAATATGCCTCCTTTAAACACAATCCAATAAATATACTCTTTTAGCATCATATACAAATCTTCAAATGTTAAAATATTTACGCTTTAAATGTCATAAATATGTAAATAATCATAACATGTTATATAGTATTTATATCAGAGCAATTAGAGGAGAGCTTGGGTAGACTTAGCCCACCCAGTTTTCGAACATAAATTCAAAAATGTATAAACAAAACAATAATAATAGATGATAAAAAAGCAGAGCTTTTATTAATATTAGGAACACTAATGTCTTGTGAGAGTCGCTTCTGCAGAAAAAAGCTTTTCAATACTTCACAGATTGTTATATAATTTGAACTTATGCCAATTTTTAGTGTTTTCTTTAATTGCAATGTTATTGTTCTATTAGATTCTTCTCTAGCTATTAAAATATATGTATTAAGCATTATTATTCCTTTAAATTTGTAATTTGTCATAAGTAAATATTTTCATATTGACTATGAAGTTTTGTTGAGATCAGTCATCCCACTTTTAGATTAATTTTTTTTTTTTTTTGTCAAATATAATATATTCACTGTTTAATAATTCTAAAATATTTAGTTTTTAAATTATATATAAATGAAAAATTAGAATCAAAATTTAAGAAAATGCTATGACCAATCTCAAGTAAACTTCAAAACAAAATTAAATATCTAATTAAATTTATTATTGCACCAGCAGTTTAATCACTACAATGGACCAAAATCAGGCATGTTTTCGTCAAAAAAACTAATAGTACTTACTAAATTTCTTTAACATAAATCATTACTTTTCATGATAATTAATGTTTTTAAATGTATTTTTGATGTATTTAGATAATGGTTAAATAATTTAACTTATTATTTTAACTTTCACCTTATTGTTTCTTTTTTAAATTAAAAACTGGGTTAAAAATCCAAATTGGGCAAAGTAGATTAACATGCATAATTGACATTAATGCAGTTGCATCAGAAACATAAACCAATATAAAAAATATATTTAATAAATTTGCAAAAAATTAACGAAAAACTGATTTTATTATATTAATTAACTGTGCCTACTTATTCATTATTTGTATTATATTAGTAATATTGAATAAAAATAGGTTCACCCCCTATTCTTGAAAACTATCTAAAGATGCCCCTTTAACTACAACTGTATATTTTATCGATTATATATTTGTAAAGCATTCAGATTTATTTATGTAGCATGTGAGTAAAAAAAATCTACTTTGAAAACAACCATTAACCACAACAAGTAAAGGATTTTTAAGCAATATAAATAGAAATGGTATGTTATTGTTGATAATCAATAGTGTAGGGGTGAAACGGTGAAACTCCCACGGGTTGCTGACATAGTGTTATATCATTAAAATGTAACCCACCCAAAAATTGAGCTCTAGTTGCGCCTATGCCTACTTATCTACACGGACTACACGGGTCGAACCATTGGCCATCAATAAATATGCGAAAACTATAGTCACACTCAATGTATTAAAATAGTGTTTAATTTATTCATTATAGTAACTTTCATGATTATCATAAAAGAATACAAATCCTATCAAGGATCACATTCACTTCAAATACACAAGTGAGTGACCGAACATCAACTATGTAAAGCTATGTACTGAGGTGGATTAGAGTGGGGTGACGTGGTGATCACCTCCCCTCTAGATTTTTTTTGTTACTTAAACTAAAGCTCCATAGCCCATAGAATATAATAGTTATTAAATTCATGTCATAACAATAGCTTCACATATCAAATATAATATATTATACAAAAAGGTATTCTTTTAAATATCTTATACATTATTATCATTTGATTATCAATTCAAATTATCGAATTTAAATAACAATATTTCCAATAACAATTGGTTATAATTAAGGCTTGAGACTTATAAGAGTTAGTATTTTTGCAATATTTATTCAAACAGTGATATCTTTAAACAAAAGTTCTATAGAAATTAGTTTCATACTAATTGGAGTTTAAGGCAATTATTTTTAGTTTGCATACTTTGCATATTTATCATTTTATTCCCCTATAAATATACATATTTTGTTATAGTTGTATTTTAAGTACATATTTCATATATATTACACATATTATACTGTATTTAATATGAATTTTCAAAATAAACGGTTGAAATAATTAAATTTTCTTAAAAATTTGAACATTTATGTAAGATTTTAAAATTTACTAATTCATAAACACAATATGTATTTATAGTTCAAGTTTAATTTTTTTTTTTTTTTTTTTTTAAGGCAAGATTGAAGAAGAATAAAAACAATAAATAATATTTATAAATAATAAATAAATTTGTTATGTTTAGTTCTTAATGAAAAATATGAAGTTTTAAAATTCCCTACCCTAGGGGTCTCCAACCTACATAGGCCGTAGGCCGTACATAATACAGATATGAAAAATTAATATGTCTATATTAAAGGAGTATAATCCTCTTTCTGTTACATTATAGTAGTTTATACTGAAATATATATATTATGCTTAAAGAAATAATCTGGCATTACATATCCAACTCTAAACTTTGAACAACTTTACATAATAGGTACCGAGATTGCTTTTCAGATCATAATGAAGGAACAGAAATTGATTCAGACCATGTTGCAGATTCAATTATGTCATTTTAATTTCTATAATTGGTTTAGTTGGTTTAGCGAAAGCAGTTTTTTTAAACATTTTTTGTATGTTTAAATATTTACTTAATATTTATTGGAGTAAAATACAAAGAAGTAATCAGTTTTATTTCTATTAGCTCTACATTTTATTTGTATTAAATTATTCTAAATTTATCAATTTATTGTAAAAAAGAGAAAAAAGCTTTTTTAGGAAATTAATATTTTATAAGTATGTACAAATAGTATAAAAATGTGAAATAAATTATCATTTCAACACAATATGATCTATATACAATATTGATGTTTAGAAAATATATGCTTATATAATTATGTTTATCTGTTTTATCTATAAATTTTAGACTTAAATATTGAAAATATAACTCGAGTAAAATTATGATGTAATTAAATAACTTTAAAAATATTTTATTGATAACTAATAAAATGAACTTATAATATGGGTAAATATATATATATTTCTATAGAATGTTAAAAATGAGGGATTTTAATATAGTCTAATCCCTTATTCACTTTAATTTCTTTTTTTTTCAACTCTGTCCCTTAAAATCATATATATTACTGCCCCCCAATAATTTAAAACATGATATACAATTTCGAAAAATTTTTTATAAAAAATAGCCTCTGCCCCAAATATTCTTTCAGCGTTCGTATTAAATATAAGCTTTAATATTTATAATAGTGATGAGGGTATAGTATTCGAAAAGCCTGACTCAATATTTTATATTTGTTGTAAATCTAACCCAATACCTTGCTTTGTATTTTATTATAACTTATAATAGGTAGGTAATGTAATGAAATACATGACTTTAATATCATCATATTTTTGATTCATTATTATATAATACATATGTATGGCATTTTTGAATATGTCCAGATTCAAAAAGTTATAAAAAGAAAATGAATCTTTGAAATTATTTAATTTTAATAGCAAATTAATAGTATTTCACATGAATATTGAGAAATATTTAGTAACAACATGTCTAGTATTAAAAATATATACATACAATATAATATAGTGCATTAGTATTTAGTATATTCTAAGATTATTCTACATCCTAATTACATCCTAAGAGCATTATTACATACTTAATAATAATAACAAAACCAAATATGTACCAATAGGCAATAAAGTTATTACAATCAAGTTATTTATCTATATTAGTTTAATAATGGACAGTCGTGAGTTGGAAACAAAATTAAATTATATTTTAGAGACAATTAAATGTGAAGCGAAGTGGGACTGTATAATTAAATGTCAATGTTGATATGGTTGATCCGCCATCAGACGATATTTTGTAGTGAGGTGTGCTCGGGTCGTTGAATAACAATACTACCATATTTCGTTGTATGATGAAATGGAGTTTTCAGTTACAGATACTGTAGTCTCTGTTGTTGTAGAACACAACCCATAAAATGTTGGTGGATAAGGAGAATCGTGCAACGGATTCTCGGAGTTGTATGATGAATTCAAAGAGCTGTAAGTAAAAAAAAATGTAATAAATTAAATTGTTTGTATTTTTTTTTTATATATATACAATCTATATTGAAGGTGTATCAATAACAAACCGCTTAATTAGGTCAAAATTATGAGCTTTCAACATCCCACAAAGAAAATATTATTGTATGTATTCGAAATATGCCAGCAATTAAATATCTTTATATAGAACACCTTTTAATAATAATATAACTCACCCTTGTATACTCGGGAAATCATTGAATAAACTTGCTATGTGGAATTGTAAACATTTAACACTTTGAGTTATAATATGTTCGGGAGCTCCATTTTCTAGGTTACGGCTTACATCATCGTTACAATTAAGAACGGTACACAATTTGACTATTAAATCATTCTATATAGTGAAATAATTATAAGTTTAATGAAATATGAAATACTTGTCACTCGATAAAGCAATGATAATTTTAACTTACGTGATTTTTCTTGAGTGTAGACATAATGATTGCGGGATGACCAGTTAGAGGAGGCATAGGCAGTACGGTAAGTACAAACCAAAGTGGATGTGCCACCTCAAGATTAAAACCCATGGCTATGTACTCTTCGTCAGAAATGTGCTTTAAAATGTTAAGCAACTGTTCAGCGGACAAAGTAATTTTCTCATCATTGACATACTTCCATTGTACTATCAATTCAAAACCTGACCGCCAAATCTTGGGTTGACAAGTGTTACAACTCTGGTTATGATTTCCATATGCTTCCTGCAGTAAGTGTAAAAAAAAAAAAAAATTTTAAGCCCAACACGTTCAAATAATATTAAACATGATTGCGTTAATACAATACAATTCTGTGTTGGTAAAATTGAATAAGTTCGAAACGAATAATACGATTTATATGATTATCGTTTTATGCGTATTTTAATTTTCTAAACGTTAAAATATATTAATATATATATATATATATATATATATTATGTTAATATCTATTAATAAATTTTATTTATTTATTTATTATATTATATTCAACGGACAAAAATTCCTTTAACAAAAAGTAATACAATAAATATAACAGACTAAAGAGAAATTACATAAAAACAGAATATAACAAAGCAAAAATAAATAGAATAATTTTCCAAAACATTAACAATAGTTACAATAACAATAAAAGTAATAGGTAAATAAAAATATTAGTACAATATAAAAATCAAATTCTAAATAAGAGATGGTTCATCTATATAAATTATTAAATAAAATTAAAGTATTATCCTTGACTGAATAACTAGACATATTAAAAAAATCAAATAAAATAGAAATAATATTGACTAGAAAAATGGCTCTAGGGAGGAGTGAATTTGTACCAATGTTTGTTTTACAGAATGGGATGTTTAACAGATCTAAGTTACGTGTATTTTTACAAAGAATACGACAATTAATTTGGGCTAAAATCTCAGAACAAATAACAAGACCATTTAGAATGTCAAAGATGAACATTATATCTGCTAATTTTCGTCTTACTTCAAGATTATGAAGTCCTATATCTTGGAGATGACTTACCGAGCAATTTAATATACAATAATCTATGACATTGGCTATTCTTATTAAAAACTTAAATTAAACATTATATAAATCAGTATTGTATTTTGAATATTCACATGATCAGATGAGTGAACTAAATTCAAGATTCGATCGAACTTGATGATATAGTAGACAGTTTTTAGGCAAGTAATATTTTTAAAATGATTCGTTTTCTATTAATGAAGCCAAGCAACTTATATGATTTATTAACATTTACTTTTAAAAGTAGAAAATCATTGATTTTATATTGAAAATTGAAGAAATTAATTTTACGAGTGAAGGATATTGCTTGGCATTTATTCATATTAAAAGGAAGAAGATTTTTTTCGCTTAAAAGAAAAAGTTTACTTAAATTGGCTTGTAAAATATGTTGATCATCAACCGATCTGATTTTACAAAATATTTTCGCATCATCAGCAAATAGAAGAATATTAATAGAAGGTTCAAGTAAATATTAAAAATAATAAAGGTCACAAGTGAGACCCTTGCGGGACACCTGATAACACAAGATAATCAGTAGAAATAGAAAAGTATATTTTAACAGATTGAGTTCTATCAATAAGAATAGAGAACAAACATTTAAGGAAATGTCCATCCATTTCAAACAACTATATTGTTTGGTATAATATAATAAATGATCTACTTTATCGAATTCTTTTTCAGTCAGTATAAATAGAATCGAGTTGATATCGAGTTATTAAGTAACTATTATGGTATATTATTAAATTAATAAAATTGAATGCTTAGCTAAGAATCCATTTTGTGCAGGACTAATATAATTGGTTCGTAAATTTGATAATTTTTTTGATATAATGGCATCAAACATTTTAGAAAGAATCGAGAATTCGGTAATTGGTCGATCATTTCTGATATTATTTCTATCGCCAGATTTATAAATAGGAGTTATAAATATTTTTTCACAAATAATTGAAAACATAAAATAAATATATGATTTAAAGATTTAGCAGGGACAAAACTTCATTTTTTTAACAAAATAGGAGGTAAACAATCAGGAACAGTACCTACTTGATTTTTCGTTAAGTGATATTAGATGCTCAATTATATCACATTCAAATATAGATATAAAATTTAAATTAAGAAGATTACCAATAATATTAGATATTTGATTCAAATTGTTAGATACATTAGTTTTAGAATAAATAAAAGAGAAATATTTAGAAAATAAATTCGTAATATCATTTAAATTATTAGAAGATAAATCATCTAAGAAGACTGGTATAGGAATATTACATTTGTTTTTTCTTAAAGATTGAATATATTTCCAAAAAAACTTCATATGAACATTAATATTATGTTCAATTTTCAAAATATAGTTTGAGTAAAGTTTTTATATTATTGCTTATATTTTTTTCTTAAATTAGAAAAATGTAAATAATCAAAGTGAAGATTTAAAATTTTATACTTTTTATGTGCAAATTTTTTTTCTTCAATTAAATTCCTTAAATCATAATTTGACCTCAGCAAAGAGTAATAAGAATTAAGATTTAATTTTGTTTTCGGGACATTTTAAGTGAGCATTTTCAAGATCAAAATTTATTATATTAGTCAGTATTATTAGACAGAATTATTATTATATTAGACAGATAGTCAGTATTATTAATATGATTAAAGCCAGAAGTTATTCTGTTGTCAGACCGGTTTGATTCGCAGATAATCCTGAGCATTTATTATGAATCAATGAAGAACAACTGTCACATTTTAATGGATTATAGATTACATGAATAGCAAATGATATTATTTGACATAGTGAATAAATAAAAATCACTTTGAAAATGTGGAACAACGAACTAGTTATTAATAAAAATTTTAATAAATTACGGACAGAAACACAATATAACGCACGGAAACATGACCACACAGTTCAATAATCTTCTAATGACTGCATTAGTGTATATTTAATAATTATTCATTTTTGAATTTTGATATTTTAATATAAAAATTAAAAGTGTCGGTTTTTGTATCTGACAATGATTTTTTTAAATCGAAACCAGTCATAATTATTCAAAAATCAATTATAAAAATAAAAATTTGTATAATAATAATGATTTATAATTATTTGGAACTTTTAATAATTTTAAACAAATTATACTTTATATATTCAATAATAATTTATTAGTATTAATTATATATATATATGATTAATATAATATTGGCTCCTGACTTTTAATACTAATATAATACATTTGTTAAGATAGCAGAAACCAATTTTCAATACTAGAAGCATATTTGAAATTTAATGAATACCACTTAACTTACCAATTTATTCGAGGGATCGGGATTGTTACAAACATTTATGTTTTTACACAAGTTATAAACTAACAACATCCGTTGGTCCTGATCTAAGCCCGTGTTCGCGTGAATCTCCTGCATCCTGGGATCAGTCTAATGATAAACATAATTTATATAAATAAAAATTGAATAATTACAATAACTATACAAGTATCATTAACTATAGTATGTAATACGTACCAGGCTTACTAATAATTTTGAGCATACAAAACAAACGGAACCCAGAATTCTGATTATCCAATGCAAAAACCGTATCCGAATGATTGGTTTAGCCAGTTCAATATGGCCAAAATGTCCCGGACATTCAATCATGTTTCCTATAATCATACAATTATAGGTATAGTTAAAAATTACCACACTGGTTCTAATACAAATTAGCATCCCAGTCAAACCTAAGGGTGCTGGAAAATATTTCAAACAAGTAGACAGATATGTATTTTTGTAAATTTTTATTTTTATATTCAATTAACGGTAAGGCTATCATTTTATCCCTGTTATGAATATGATTCTCATCCTATCGCCATAAATTATATCGTACACTTTGCTTGGTTTATACGAATTCCATTTTCTATAGTTCTTTACCTAAAGTACAATACATATAAATTAACATATTACATATAACTTCGATTTTAAATACGAAATTTAATCGTAAAGATTAGCTATTCTGCCAAAAATTTGTTTTGAATATATTAAAATTTATTTAGAATAATTTTATTTTGCCCCACCTTATTTCAATAATATTGTGTAGTATTGTATAATATAATTTATAATTTCTTTTTAATTAGTTAAGGCGTAAAGCCGTAATGTATCTTACTGGTGGTAGGTACCACCAAGTTTAGGACCCCGGAATTTTGTCCAGAAAATTCCCCTCCCCCCTTGTGTATGCGTGTGTCGACGCTATGTTGAATCACACAATAAATAATTCGTTAAATTCGACTTGAACGGCTCAAAATAGTAACTATATAAATCATTAAATTCATAACACATTAAATTACAATAATAAAGACAATATTTATAAGTTATAGCTTATTAAACGCCAAAACATTAAATACGGTACCTAATTGATCAAAGCACACTATAGTGAAACATTCTAGAGAATAATATAGTGGTGCAATGTACACCCCTAACTAGTAACTTTAGAATAATAAAAAACGTTTTGATTATAAAAATATATCCAGCTGGCACGCGGAACACTGCAGTCTAGTTTCGCTTCAAAGTAATTGAAAATGGTGATAAAACGCTTTAAATAACATTTCAGATACTTATCTAGATTATAGTCACATTCAGCAATATTAAATCCTTCGCTTTCACTAACCTGAACAAGTTTGGCATTTTGACGACCAATTAACTGGACCTTGCCGACAATCCAAATGCCCATAATATTGGGGTTGTCCATAAACATCGAATGTCACGGACCCACGAATACCTCCACTTGTGGCCGATAAACTTCGCTGAAATTTTAATAAATGGTTTTAATGGCTGTAAGTAATATAGCTAATTTTTAAGCACCGAAAATGTTATTCGATTAAAAACTTACCAATTTTTCTGGGTTAATTATTCCATAATCAGTTAATTTTCCAGGCTGTATAGTGTCGAAGTCCATTATCAGAGTGAAGTTTTGATCACTTGAATGTGATAGTAAGTTCCACAAAGGTACGATCACAGACGGTACAAAACGTGTCAAAAGTTAACACCTTTTCGATGATACACCAAATCTAAAATCAATAACATAACTTAAAGCAAGTTGATAATAAAATAAACAACATTTAATTGGATGCAACTTTAGCATAATATTATTGAAAATTGATAGCAAATCAGCTTACTGAACACATAAGCGTAAGAACTAAAAAGCTATTCAAAATAAATATTACCTAAATACTACAAAAGTCTCGGTCTATGAAAAAATCACGCGAAAAAATAATTTGGGCAATATTTTGTAGATTATCTAGGTCCATTTTATTTTAACCAAATGTCTATTTCTATAATACTCATATACACTACTGTAGTTTAATTAAAGAAAAAACAAATTAGTGGAAATTATTGCAATACAAGCAACACAGCAAACTACAAAATTAACTAAATTTATATACAAAAATATCATACATGTCATCATTATATGTGTATATTATAGTATTTAACTTAATTCGTTTCAAATTTATATTATATTTTAATGGATATATATTTTATTTGTGAACTTCATATTGTCGTTGTGATTCAAACGTCTGTAGTCTCATTTTCTCAAAGTTTAGTTTCAAGTAATAATTTTTATTTCATTATTATATCTGCACAGCAATATAATATAGTTGCCACTTAACATAGGAATTTGTATGTATATTTATGGTTAAGGTAAACCTTAATATAGACTTATATTATAATACATTCATAATTATTTATATTTGTTGATAATATACTATTATATGGTTTTATAATAATAAATTATTCTTCGATATTATTTTTTTTTGTCTGAAAAATTGTTTGACTATGGTTAAAATATGATTTATATAATTAATTATACAGTTCACGATGTATATAAAAATCACTGTACACATAGTAAAATGCACAATTTTGGACATGAACCAGGTATGGTACGTTTTAGTAATTTTTAAGTTATTCACAAGCATTTGATTTTTTTGATTTTTTTTTATAGTTGTTGGTAAAAAGAATTTCGCTAAGAGGCTAAAACCAATTGAAAATGTAATAGAAGATTTCACATAGGTTATTTTTACTGTAATTCAAAAATTATTAAATACATTGGCATAATTATATTTTTATAAGCATTTTAAGTCCAAATATTGAAAAATATTACAATTTAATTATAGTATATAGGTAATACATATTCTAGACTGACAAATCATCTTTGTTAAGAATCGTTTTTCGTATATAATAATACCTCAATATCGCATTCAAATTTAGCATATCCAATATAATAACCTACTCTACGACCTAGATCCATTCCATACCTACTGAGCAGCAGAGTAAATTCTCGCCGTTATTCATAATTGGTATTCTGCCTTTATTTTATTTTTTTATTTTTTTAGGAAATATGCAAATGATGAAACAGTTATTTTGTTTCCAAAACAAACTTATTTCATTGAAATTTGATGCCATTGCATGGTTTAATAGATCCTTACAATAAAATTAATTAGATGACTATTTAATATATATAAAACTGAAATAAGTATCACTTGATGAAAAAATAAAACTCAGAAACATAAAATTAGTTACTACATCTCTGAATTTATACATAGAAATTATATATTTATTTATATAAATATATATTTGTATATGTGTGTGTGTGTGTGTGCGTGTATAAGAAGAACATTTTTAATCATGTTATTGTCTATTCAATAAAATACTTCATAAATACATATATTATTATGTCAAATTATATTTTAATTTTCAAGCGAGTTTAAGATTTTTAAATTGTAGTATTTAAAGCAGTCGTAACTCAAAATTCCGTAAAAAATTTCCGTAAACCCACAGATTATGTTCTTTACCAATAAGTATCAGTCCCTGGAAATGATAGTATTTTCATCAAACACAGATCACCCAAAATTAGTTCATCGACAAAAATGTATGTACTCACTATATTAATAAACGTTTTACAATAGAGATACAATTTATATGCTTAATATATTGTTTATTATATTGTTCTTAACTTGAATAACATTTTAAACATTAAAGGTTTTTTTAAAGTATGTGTAACATAATATTTGTAATATAATAACATATATATTAATTCATACTAATCATTAATAAATATAAATATTGGAAAATGTATTCTTAACACGCAATTGTATACATATAATAATAATAATAAAGAGAAAAAAATTCAAATCTTATAATTTACTAATTTTGACTATTAACACTACTTTTACGGGTATAATTTACAAGTCTTCTGCGCAATAAATATTTATCGTTTCTAATATTTTCTTCGAGGTTTTTGAATTTGTCCAATTTAGTGACTATAGTTAGAACAAGGATCGCAAAGAGAGTAAATATTGGGTATATGTTTCTGGCAATCAGCATTATTGTTGTCTGATCGTTTACAAATAACTGTACAATACAAGAAGTAATCATATATGGTATGGCTATGCATAAACTGAGGACAGAAATTACAGGCATGAATACATTTCGCATTATTAATCTGATGTGCACATTCATGTATTTGTTCACAATAATACGCAATAAGGCTCGTTTTAGAGGGTTAGTGGGTCCAATTAGAATGATAAAGCATACATATTTTATGTAATTCATAATCACTGTTAAATCTTTCCATAGCCACATGATAGGAGTCTGATGCAAAGGCACACTGATCGGAACCACTATAACAAGTTCTAGGAGTATACCAAACAAAAATGGAATTATATTGAACAAAATAATTATTCCAACCGTGGCTTTGAAACCAATTTTAAGATAGAACTTTAATAGAGGTTTGATAAAGGTATGTCCTTCTACTCGCCATCTCATTAAAATATTAATAGCTGTTATAACTACACTGCATATATAGAAACCACATATTGCAGTATACGGCTCATATAAATCTGTAGATTTTTGGGAATTAACAAACAATCCCGGTCCTAATGACAAGACCACACGACCCAAAAACACTGGTATCGTTAAAACTGCTAAGCTGATTACAACCACTGAAAGTATTACCAGAACTTTCAAGGCTTGTAGCGGAAGATCAATATTAATAGTTTCAGTAGGTCGGTTATCATTCCTTGGTACACCACGTCTTAACCGCCGATTTGAAGTAGTTCTTGTATTTGTTGGTGGTGGAACAGGCGTGGGTTCTCCTTCGATTTTAACTAGATACGACTTTATTCCAAGTAAATATGAAACAATTTTACACCAAATTCGTACACACATTTTCAACTTAATATAAGTATGATTTGGATACAAGATTTCTGGTAATAACGTCCAGAGAAGTAATATCTCAAAAAAATATTCATTATAATAGCTGTCCTTTGACAAAATAAATGGAAAAAATTCTGGCCATATATATACAATAATATGTACTGGTGACCATACAATAAGGGAAAGAATTAAGCCAAATATTATTGTTATTGTGATTAATCTTATTCCGTGATAATGCATGTCTTTCTGTAATAGTTCCTAAAAAAAAAAAAAAAATTTTTAAGCATTAGTCATAAAAAAAGTCTATAGGTAAATGTTTATATTACATTTATAAATCTTGAATCTGGGCGATTTAGATATTTGAAGAACCCCAGTAATTCTGGTCGAACAACATCTTTTATAAGTAGCAACGATGAAGTACAACAATACATAAATACCGCACCAGCTACCCAATGACACGCAATGGATATACCTGGCAATGAATGGGTATCCGGCCTGTTTTCCTTAGTTTTTCCAAATATTGGAAATGAACATACATCCAACCACCAACCAAAGAAAAAAGGTAATATACCAATATCAACGGTAGCTAATAATAACGCCTAAAGCAATTTATATCATAAGAAATGTATACACAATGGTTATTAATCAAAAGGTAAAATTATATCCTTACTTTTACAAAAATATAACAAATCCCTATTGTAATTCTGGACTCCTTCAATCCAAGAAAATCAGCAACATCGTACATGATCGACAGAAACATATGAATGAGACAATAGCCGCAGAGGGTAGTCACTAAAGCTTCAAAATTTGAATCAGCCACTTCATCTTTTAACGCCATTACAGTAATTGCCAGGGAACCCATATAATAAGGAAATACTGAAAATATCAATATGAATAATGCACTCGAAAATGCTACAAAACCCGCGTTTCTGAGAAATGTAAATGACCCATCAAATCCCAAATATTGAAGTATTTCTTCTCGATTTCCATTTCTTCGGCGAACTTCTCCAGCATCCTATTAACAATACTGTTTTTAGCATACTACCAATATAAACTATAACAGACATCTCACCTGTTGAGGAGCTTGATGCAATGGTGCAGCCCTGGCTTGTGGTTGTTGTTCATTTTGATTGTTGACTTCTACTGGAGGATCTGGTTCATCTCTTTCTATCCAACCAGGACCCCCAAAACGCTTTAAATGTTGATATAGAATTGCTATTCCACAACATGGAACAAATATGCAATATGTAACAAAAATCCCTTCAAGTAGTTCTTCAGTTCTATTAATTGATAACACCATATCAAAGGGTAATGTTATAATCTAAAATTTTTATAAAAATATTTTCAATAAGATACAATTAATACAATTATATTTTTAAAAAATGATTACATACATATTGAAAATTATTATTAGATATACTTCGGTATATTCGACCAATGGTATAAGGTATGGCAAATGCCCATACCAATATCAAAAAAGCGATATGTGCTAAAGTTTCAATGCGAATGAAAACATTGAGGGAAATACATCCGACAATATCGATAAAGGGTATTTGATCAGGCATATCAGGTGCATAGACTGGAGCAAATGAAAACTTGTAATTACAAAGCTCACAGTATTCATTTTTGCTGTGACTTAACCACTCTTCCAAGCAATCTTGATGAATGTACTTTATACTGCCTTTACACATGCAAGGATGAAACAATGGCTTTTCTGGAATACTCTCCGTTCGGCATACTCTGCATAAACCCTTCTCCGGAGTAGAGTCGTCCATATCATCCATCTTGCAAGAGTAGATGAATAAATATTTTTTTAATCTAAGATATAACAAATAAGCAATGTAGTTTACAATGTTACTAATAATTGTGTAATTAGTTAAAAAATATTATAGATACAGTTAGGTACAGTTTATGACATTAAAACTTTTTAAATATGTTTCATGAACAAAAATGGTTTTTTATAATGTACTTTAAAAACATTCTATAATAAAGAAAAGTTGTTACTTGGTTATATTTTATGATCAGTACTGCAATGAATAAAATAAGAAAATAAATGTACTAAAATTATTTGATAAAGGCTAAATTAGGCAAGTACTATTTAAAAACTAACAAAATTATAAATAAATTATTTAATATCATTTTAACTTAACATTCAAATATTTCTATTTAAGCATTAGAATGATTCTACTATAAATAATAATTCTATAGTTTTCTAATAATAATAGTACCTATTAAATTATACACAAATTTTTGCACTTAATTAATGACTGTATAATTACTTATTAATAATTATACAGTCATTATTTAAGTGAAATAATACCACTATTAATATCATTGTCAATAACTCGATGATAATAATGGTTTTTGTTATAATATGTATAAAAGAGCATTCTCATCATTTTAAATTATCACCTACATAATATGTGACAAATGTTTAAGGTTGTACTATATTTTTCAATTTTTAATTTAGTTTTATTATATTAGTATATTTTTTTGACAAAGTAAACAATTATCAAACCTTTCTTGTCCTTCAAATATTATTGTAAACAATGTAAATTCGATTAATTTAGGTATGTTAAAATAAAAAACGGGCTACTATAAGAAAAGAAAGCACTAACATTTTAAAATATGATTATATATTAAAAACTTTAAAAAAATTAAATATTAATCATATTTAATATTTGATAAATCATTAAAATTTTATGATTATTTGATCATAGATCTTATTTACTTTTCATACAGTAAAATATGATGAATAAATATACTAAAATCGAATAAAATGAATTTTTTAAATATAATTTAATCAAAAGGTACTTTTTTATTAGATTTCTCTCAAAAATAATTTATTGTAGCACCATAAAATTTATTTTTAAGAATTATATAAAACCACTTAATTTATTTTTAATATAAATGATAATAATACCCAATATTTATTGTATGAATCATTTTTTGATTTATGATATGATAATATAATAACGATTATTTTTCCAAGATTTAATTTTGGGAATTTAATCATTATCATCTTGTTACAATATTGAGAAACGATAAAATTTAAACTTAAAATAAATCTCGCAAAATATTCTGGCAACCAAAAATATTTATAAATAACCACCGACTACAATGATGTACATAGTTTATACCAATATTATATTATTCCTTTGATTGAATAAAATCATATTTTACTTCATTCCCTGTAATGAAATCGAAATTAATTTAGTATAAATAAATCATTTTAAATTAATGACCAATCCATAAAATCTATTTATGTTTATCATTTTCATATCATATATCACATACATCAAGTGATTATTCATTGATTTAAGTTATGATAATATAATAAAGATTAACATAAATAGATCTTAATGATTTTGGTGGGTGATATATTTGAATAGATTTATTTAAAATTAATTAATTTCAATCTCATTACAGTGAATGAAGTAAAAATGATATTATTTAATAAGTTAATGTAAACTATTTACATTGTATTTGATGGTTATTTATAAATATTTTTAATTTGCAGAATATTTCGAAGAAATGTCATGGCTTCGCATTACTATAACAAAATGATAATGATTAAATTTCCAAAAATTAATTTTGGTTATCATACCACATTTAAAAGTATCATCAATATTTAAACATTAATTTAAATGGAACCTATTTATACTTACTATACAATTGAATAATCGAAACCAGATGTAAGATAAAAAAATAAAAACAATAAATATTATATTGTTATAATATAATATATAATGTTGGTTTTTTTTTTCCACTGACCACAAGACAATATCACCCGAACTTCGTTGTTCTAAATGCTAAAATAACGCAGGTGTTTCGGTCAAAATTAATCGATCTATCTTAACGATAAAGTCGTAATAAGTTATATAACTTAACAAAAATAATACGAATATTGATAACAGGTCACCGATGGCAATTCAAGCACATCTGTAGATAGTACTATCTATAGCCGTGAATAGAATTAGTAATATCGTGTTACTTCATCAGCTGAGAGCATTAAGAGCAGGTCACTGCTAGACCGATAGATCGCGCTGTGAGTACGCCCACGGGATGGCACTACGAATGGGTTTTGAGATTATTGATAACGACAAAACGTAGGGCTGTGAGCTCAGCTGCTGCTACGGTGCTTATTTTACACACACAAAAAAAATGTTATGGACCAATTGATATAATTGTTCCAAGTTGAACAAGATCTTTTTGAATTATGCGAAAAGTCTCGCCCGAGACATTTTCAGCGGTATATTGTCGCGGTTGCATTATTCTTTTGCGCTAATGTTTGATTGCGTGGAGGAAGGGGGCGTGGCAAACGCGAAGAAAAATTCAACACATGATTTACGCATTATACGAGGACGCACGGGTACGGGGACGAAATTTGGGAGGGGGGCGTAAAAGCGAACGTTTATAATAATAAGCGTGTTGCACATGAGGCGAATAATTAATATTATAATGCAGCGGATCCCAAACTTTGCACCACGATGCCCCATGGGCCCCAAGAGTCTATTCGAGAGGCACCGCGGCTTACGTGGATGTATAACTAGAGTGGGATGAACTAGTATTCTTCATTTATTGCGCATATTGCGAATTCTTATTGTGGTACTCCCGTGGGGTACCGTGATTAACATTGTTCTAAAAAAAGCCATCATCTTGTGAAAAGTTTGGGAAACGCTGTTATATTGTTTACTCACTGCCGTTATAGTTTACCTGCAGTACCGGGAACGCGGAGAGCAGCAACTGTTGCACGAACGTTGTTGCTGGATCACTGAAAAAACTATAGTGCGCACTCACAAAGAATCGATGGCGGCCGACAGAGGTACTACGAGTCAAGACGGCTCGTGTACGTACTACAGAGTGCGTGGTATACGCATTACCGATGGTCCACCCACCTCAGCACCACTCGCTGTACGCTACACCTACGCTCGTCTTTCGTTACCATCGTGATCTCGAAAATCCCCCCCCACCACGCCATGGGTATGATTTTATCCCGATTATGGTTTTTGTCAATATCGGGTGGTTAGGTCAGGCCGTCGCGATAGTCGGCAACAATGCAGCTGCCGATTCCCTACATTATAATGTAACAATGTGAAAAAAAAAAAAATTCCACCTTTTATACGATTGTACGGTAAGTTTCTCTTCGAACGAAAACGTAAAAGAGCTCTAAATAAAAATATGTACATACCTACCGAATAATAATATTTATTAACACTAGGACAGTAAATGTGTATATAATATTTGCAAGCGTTTGGTTTCGAAAAAATGTTCGGCAAAACTGACTATTGAAAACGGCGCTGATATTATTCACCCGATTTTTAGAAAAAATAAATTATGTACGTTCAAGGTCGTAAATCATTTACCGTAGTATGGAATATAAAAATACATTTATAAAACACTCGAGCCCATAATGTTTACCTACAACTGGCAATTAATATTTAGTAAAATATTGAACATATGCATCTTAATATTATTATTATTCGTGAAACAAATGCAATTGACTATTTTGTCGTATGTATACGCATACCAACAACGCTGGACTATCGTATTTAACTGCAGTCTACCACGTTTTTACTGCAACATTATTTTAGACGTGGATTCACACTTGGTTTCTGAACACATTTTATAACTTATTTAATTATATTAGTAATATATTTAAGCTAACGGCAAGCTTTGGCGGATCGCTTGTATATACCGAGTTGTGCTGTCGACGCTCAGCTTAGAGTATACGAGACTTCGTCATAATTCTCGTCAAGTGTTTTCTTGTCACTTGACACTCCGGCCGATCTATCGCCAATCTTCGAACAGACAAAAGCCTCACCGAGTGCAGTGCCGAGTCTAGACGGTCCGAAGGTCTCACACGACCAATGTTCGTATCGTACCAATAGTCTACTACGAACCGAGTACCTTGTGAACCTGAGTTAAAAGTTACACAAGTGTATATCATAAAATGCTGTATCAAAATATAGTCGTGTGCCTTTAAAAATTTAATTATATTAATAATAGTAGCTTTTGTTTCCTGACATTATCTAGAATTAAATTTGCTATTAATATGAATTATAAATACAAATAATACCAGGTTGAAAGTTGTAATTAATCTGTTCAAGGTACATTGTGGTATAGTAGTAGCTATCTACATGATTACATCATAAAACGAAACTAATGACCAAATTTCATATACAAAGCTTCAGCGGTTCCAGATATAAAATTTTTCCCATTTCTACACTTTTCAACCTTTTTAAACTCCTTAGGGGTTGAATTTTAAAAAATTCTTTCTTTGCAGGTTCTTACGTCATATTAATTATCAGTATGTCAAATTTCAGCCCGATCCGTCCATTGGTTCCAGTTCTCGTCCATGATAAATCTGTCAGCTAATTTATTTTATATATTTTATAAATAATAATTTATTATAAAATAATTAATATTTTATTTTAATAGTTAAAAATATAATAATTTAAAAAAAAAATTAAATAATACAATAGTTGGTTATATAGAGTGCAGCATATACACATACATGTACAAAAGCGAATAATCTTAGATCAGTCAATAAATTATAAATTATATTTTAATTATATAATAAAAAACTATAAGTACAACCGTGAACATTTGTGAAAATAGTCACGTAACCGATTTGTCTGCAACGGAAAGCGCGTACGACAAGGTAGTCTTTTCTAAGTTAATAATTAGGTCCACTATACCAATTATAATAAGTTGCAAATGTTTACAATTTGTAAAATCTGTATTAAAAAAAAAAATAATAAGACATTTTAAATCATTGCCGGAGTTAAAAGTTTGATGAAGCAAGCGGTGATGTCATTTTGTTATGTTGTTACGAAGATTTTTGCCCGTGAACAAATTTTAATTGCTACCGATGAGTAATTTAATACATATTCACCACATAACATTAATCATAAATATCATTCATAAATAGAGGCGGGATTTATATTCTCTAAAAGTTCTTAATATATAATGTTTTATATCATTTAACACAGGCAATATATTCTTTTGAAAAACCAGATATATGATGTTTTATATCCTTAAATGTGCAAAATATTTTAATATTATAAAAAATAAAAAAATTTAGTTTAAATTTATTATTAATTTGGTTTTAAATTTATTTAATTTTATTCATTTTTCAATAAAAATGTATATAACTATATATTATTCCATATGTTTCGGTGTCATTTTCCTATCCAAAAATAAATCATTTAGTGCATATTGTATTCATCAAAATACCGATACACGTGAAATATATTCAATATTCTCAGATGTTCTCTAATGTGTAGAATATTCTTTAACCTTAGAATATGCTTTTTTATGCAAAATAAAATTTTTCCTATGAATTCTGTTCTTTATTAATCATAAAGATTTCTTACTCCTATTTATATACACACCCTAGAAACCAATATGTAAAATCATAAAAATCCAACCTCTATTCATAAATATTATTTACATTTATGATAATGTTCAAATAAATGTTGAAAATGTATAAAAACGTTGATGTACAAAACGTGTATATTAATCAAAGAACATTTTCGATTAAAGCCTTCACACAGCGAGTCTTAAAGCAAAATGCTAATGATCACTCATTGCAGGCAATTAGTAAAACTATTCAAAAAATTTGACAAATTTCCTCTAGTATACAAAGTAATTTATTGTTGTAGGTAGTTTATATTTTTATCTTATATAGTAACTACGTGTCCGAGAACAATAGTTTAAATATATCCTTTGATTCCCACCATTTGGTGTTAGACACATATGTTTCGCATATACCATAGCCTTTTTTTTTTTTAATCCATATATTTTCTTGAAAAACATAACTAAAGATCACCTCACGGCTTCAGCATGTGTTTCAGTCAATAAATTTGAGACATATTAATGTGCACACACACACACACACACACACACACACACACACACACTCGCATGTTTGAAAAATGATTCGAGGAACAATAAAAACCCCAACTATGCTGGGAGGTGGTCAATATTCGACAAGTGGTATAAATGTCGTTTTTATTTTGTATATATTATAAAGGTCCTTCATTTTGTGTATAATTTCAGGTCATGGGTATATTTCTTTGTCCACTAAAAGGAACAGTGTTCAAATCTATACAATCGGATGGATTCTATACTGCGTATCGGCATGGCGAAAACCAAAATACGTTTGAACATATTCTGTAAACTATAAACCTTTATATACATTTTTGCTTTAAAAAATTTCACAAAAAATAAGAAACTATTATGTTTATATTTTTATTCGATAGACCTAAGTGAACAATTTTCAACATTTAATTAAAAACTACCTATTAAGTTATTAAAATGTAAAAAGATTATAATTATATGTTTTTAAATGAAAACTAATTCCCAGCACACTTAGTTAATGATACAAAGGAATTTAAGTTATAGATAAAAAATTGTAAATGTTAATTCATTACAGACAGCATAATTACAATTGTTTATTATATATTTAAATTGAAGTCGACTTCAATTTAGAAAATTATATTTGAGTTTGCATTAGTAGTGACTCTCCGTTTTGAAATAAATCAAAAAAATAATTAGGTAACAATTAAAAATGATCAGTTCAAAACATTTGCGATTTTCAAAGGTTTATATAAAGGTTTATTCACTTAAATATTTATTTATTGTTAGTAATTTTTTGTTGGTAAATACGTTTCATCGAAAACTATATCACCGCAAAATTATGGCTTCACTTAAAAAAATCAAAATAAAGCCTATTTATGAAAATATTAAGGGACATAATGTGTGTGCTGTGCGTACTGTAATTATATTATGAACTTACCATCGAAACATTGTAAACGTAAAAAAAACATGTACAAATCCCTGTCGGGATTAGTTTTCACGCTTTGCTATAAAATAGGTTTAGTCTGAACAGCATGAAACACCCTACGGATTTCGTTCTTAACGCGTGAGTTTATTTTTCCCGGACGTCACAAAACCTTTCGAGTTAAAGTTCAAAACATAATCCCTAAAAATATTTAAGTATTTTAATTTTGACATAAATTATCACCAAAACGATTTTTAATAAACTGTATACTCATTCATATTTTTAGTTTTTACACGGCCCAATAAGGTACGGTCTACCTATCCCCCTTCCCCTGTAATACAACCATTGTGCAACGGTGGCGATGTTTACTGGCGAGGATAGCGGCATAAGTACACATCGGCCCGGGAGAAAGGCCGCGTACACCGTTTCACATCTTTAAAACCACTACCACGTATGCTGAACACTATATTTATAGCTGTCCATAAAACATTAATATCCTGCAGCCCAAAAAGCTTTGGGCAGAAACCCCGTGGAATCGTTTTGTATAAATTTATATATCCGCCGCCTACCGTGTCCCAGTGGAAATTTATTGTGTTTTTCGTAGCTGTAGCGATGATAATTGTACATTTTTACCTGACCACCCGGTGAGGAGTTTTTCATTTGAGCGTCCCCAGACATTTTTTTAGGGGAAGCAAAATCATTTTAAATTGTTTCATTAAATTGTTTCATACATTTTATACTTAAAGTTTTTACAAGTAATTCTTGGGATTTAAAATTCTAGGGGAAGGGGAAGTTCTATGTCTGCCATTACTGGAGACGCCTATGGAGGTGATTTTTGACAAAATTCCGGGAACATAGTGGATTACGATTCGAATGTTAGCGGTGAGTTGGATGCGCTTCAAATACATAAATATACATGCACTGAGGGTTAACGAGAAAAAACGTGTTCTGTATCTGTATAATACCCCCGCAACAAGATGTATAATAGTATTTTTTTTTACAATTACTCTGTAGCCTTTCCACGATATGTATTCATAATATTATTTAAATGTGCACGGTCTAAACCCTAAAGATTATAATTTCGAAAAGATCTTCGCAAAATTAAACGAAATCCGTTCTATTTGTAGTATATTTATAATTATCTCTAAGTATAAAAGTCTGTATGTGTGACTAACTCGCTGACTGAATGATCTAATAATACACAGTTCAAACAACTTGATGAATCAGATTGAACTTTGACGTCGACGTCCCTTAAAAAATTTAAAAAATTTAATAAATGATAAAAAATTCTACCCAATATTTTTCGGGATAAAATGGGATTAAGAACAGTAACGAACTTTGCAAAAATCAGTGATGAAAAGTCCCAAGCTGTGAATCATAAATATTAATTTTAATTAATATTTACTTAATACAAAACAATACAAATTATTATTAAAATATTTTAACCGTTATTTTGGGTGATTAGACTGGCAAAGGCATTGCTTCCATAGTGATTTAAACCCAAAATGAGTTTAACACTCACAATTTTTTCCCCGGGCAACGCCGCGTAACTCAGCTTATATAGTTATAATATTTGCAAACACGTATAAGCGTGGGTGACGTAATATAACGAGCGACGGATACGAGATTGGCGGTGGATCCGGGGTTGGCGGAAAAGTGCTGAATTCCCGGGCCAGCTACAGCGTTGTAGGTGCTGCAGCTTTTCTCCGAAATGCGCAAATCAATATTTCTTTACTGGAAGAAAACAAATTTCCAACAGAATATTGCCAACAATAAAACCGTGTATTTATTTAACCATAGAAATTAGCTGTACCTATGTATTAAAATTTGCTTATAATGTAACTTATATTTGCTTGTGGCTATATACATGTAATCAATCAGTCTTGAACTGTATGTAGTTCCACAAATTTTATATTTGTGTTCTGGAAAATAATTTTGTTATGATTCGATATCACACTCTGAATATCGAATTAAAATTTAACTTTTATTATCATGATAATTATTTATTTTATCATTAATTAATAATTACTAATCAATACAAACAATTATCATTAATTTGTTTTCAAACAACAACATACCAGGGTATAACAAAAGTATATTTAAAATATCAAATAATATTTTGTGTTTAAATATTAAATTGAACAATAAATTGTGTCATGTGTTTAACCTCACCGTTTTAAAGTTCATACTTTATGTCATTTATGAAACATAAACATTGCATATTATTATACCTACTACATATACTTCACAGATCGGTTCCCAAGTCTATGAAATTTCAAAAATAGTAAAATGTACGCTCGTAAAAAATAGAATGATAGAAGATAACTTGTCACTGGTCTCTGGTTACAAATGTATTTTATAAGTAGAAACAATTAATCCGTCTAATATTTATTTAACTTGAACCTATTAAAAATAAATATGAAAATCCAAACATAAAAATTATAATTGGTTATTTATATGATACGTGGTAAATTATTTTTTTACTAATTACAAATTTTAAATGATCAAAATAGATATGTGTAATGTACATAAAACAGATTCCATTAAAAACATTTATATTCATTTTCATCTTTGATTCATGTATTTAATCCAAGATACTGTGTTCTAATCGTGTTATATTTTAAGTACCTATTTCTAGGCACTAGATTACTAAAGATTTTTTCCTTTTTTAATAAACAATAAGAATTTTATAATCCATTACTGCGTCAACCCAATACCCTCGCACTATACAGTAATACGACATATTTTTACCGGAACCGGACTTCTCGGTGACTTCTGTTAGACTTATGCTCTTTAATTTTATTTTTATTATAAATGTGCTGTATGCTGGTATAGTATATGATATTAAACACGTTATATAAATGATATTTGTGTAAATTAATAATTAATATATTATATAATTTTATAAAATACCCGTTATGGAAGTATATGATTTCTATACAAATTATTTATTTAGTATACACAATTTAAAATAAATACCATAGATTTACAACTATCCCATTACAAGTCCCATAAAATTACAAGTATCCCTTGTAATGTTATGTCTTATATAATACAGATATGAATTATAAATTATTAAGTAATTGTTTGTATTTTAATACATATGTATAAATAGATATTGATAAATTTTGATATATCGTCATAGTAAAATAGAATAATGGAATAATATAATAATAATTAAATGAAAAACATACATATAAGTATTCATTAGCATTCATATTGGATTCATTTCGCGTGGAGTACTTTGTGATTATCTTAAATTAAAGAGGCCAGTGCAACAACCAGATTAATACTCTTTTGAAAACTTACAATAAGCATAAATTGAATTATTGCACCAAATGCATAAAAATATATTAAATATATCAGACAATAAAAATTACCTTTTCTCAATGCTTTTAAAATCTTGTTGCAAAATGGGTAAAACTAGATTAGGGTAATTTATATGGCATGTTTAGAATCACATTCTATACCAGCATACAGCATGTTTATAATAAAAATCAAATTAAAGAATATTAAATATTTAAGTCTAAAATAACTGAATATACGCCGATATGTTGTAGACCGTATTCTTACCGCTATCAGCTATATAATTTTATTTTTGAATCATTGCTTTAACAATTCCATATAATCAGTCAGACGTTATTGGAATAATGTAGGTATTATAGTGAAAAAAAAAAACAATAACAAAACAATATAGATTGTACCTATGTACTTAATGTATATATAATAATATAATGGTAAAAAATTACCTTTTATAATTTGTGGTAATTATTTACTTGTGTGTAAAGAAAATAGGAAAATGTTTAAACCTCCCCCAAACAAAAATTCTGGGTGCGCGCCTCTCCCCCTCCCACCACCATAAACGAATTCTGAGTATGTTACTTTTAATATTTATGGAAAAAGATTAAGTATGTGTAAAATATAATTTAGTAAATGTCTATGTTTAGATTTTGAGTTTTTTCGATAAACCCACTAATTTGGTAATCAGGCAATATATTTATAGTCCTATATGTGCCGGATTTTCAAGACTCTTTTCCGTATATGAATTTATGTTTCTATTAATACTATACTAACATATAGTCAGAGGTGACTTTAAGTTTTTCAGTTGGGGATTTAAGAATAGTTTATAGTTACTTATTTACTTCCACTTACAATACACTATTTGAATCCAACAATTGTTTCCGTCATTAAACCATTGTTGAAGTTTATTTAATAATTGTATAAATTTATCTACTATCTATATTGGTTTTATACGACGCGATTAACCTATTCAACCTATTCGACACGGTTAACGTAAAAAAACCGATATAATATAATTATTTATTTATTTAACAATACGGACAGATCCCAATTATACATTATGTGATAAACTATGAATAACAATTACCACAGTAATAATTCTAATTATACATAAATAAAAACATGAATAACAGAACAAAAGATAAAACAAATACTACAATATGATGGATCATTATGAGCCATACGTATCATTCTAAGGATTGGCTGATTCTCAAAATAATTGGTATTCCATTTAGGAATAACAAATGGATAAATTAGACGGACAAAGAGCAAGGGACTTTAAAGTTAATCATGGAAAGTAAAACAGGAGAATCAATACAGCCATCAATTAGTAGACGGAGAAATTTCAGTAATAACACGATTTTCCAATAAAATCGAACATATAAGTAAGCGTGGGACCCTTCATTGTAGATACATAAAAGTACATAATATCATAGTAGAGGCTATTTTCTTTTCTTTGGACTATTTTTAAGCAACGACAAGTGTTTTTTTTTCAACATTTCGAAAAAAATTATAATCATTCATTATTATACTCATATTATTATCGACGACGGCGTAATAGGAAAACAATTAATAATACTAATAATGATAATACGAGTCGAAAAATTGTGATACAACATATTATTACAAGATTTGATTGGAAATAATATGTCGACCGACTTCCACGAGCCATTTCTCATCAATTCGTATAGGTGAACGCACGCACGCGCGTGAACGGATGCCTCTGGGATCACTCGCAAATACGGTCGCGGGTCATGTTTGCGCGTATCGTTGCCGGTGTCTGCACCGTCCGCGCACACCTTTTTCGCGCACCATTTCGCCCGGCCAACATCCCCTTACCCGAGAAAAACCCCCAAACCCGGCCAACATCTCCTCGCTCTGGAAACACCCCTCAACCCGGGCCCCGACCCCTCGCCCAGGCAAAATTACATAACCCGTGCGTCATCCCCTCGACCAGAATACACCCCCTAACCCGGGCCACATCCTATCACTCGGGCATCATCCCCTCACCCGGGCGTCATCCCCACAACCAGCAAACACCCCCCAACCAGGCTACATCCCCTCGCACGGGCAACATCCCATCGCGCGGGCAATATCCCCTCACCTGGGCGTCATCCCTTCGCCAACACGTTGACGCGCATCATGTTGGGTCGCCTACGTATCTCAGCCCGGATGGCCGGGGTCTCGTTTCCCACACGCTCTCAGCTCCTGCACCATGGCTACGCCCGTCCTCAACAACCACGCGCATTGTATCCAGGTTGCAAACACACGTCTCCCGGGCACAGCGTCGGCCTCGGCCTCGGCTGCTGCTTCTGTCCACCGTCCCACGTTCTATTATCGCAGAACCTCGACGACGATACGAAATTCACGAAATTTCATTACATTCCTTAACATTAATTGCCGGTAAACGATATTATGCTATTCTTGCACATTACGAACGTGATGTCAATAATATATAACAATAGATGAGAAAGCGATTTATTCCCGTGTTTCCCAACACCGTCCCTGATTGCACGAATACTCATGCTGTATAACAATAATATCACAACCGCAGACGTTTTGCGAGCGCATGGAATTGGTAGTGGTTGTACTATACATCTGCCCGCACATAAAATATGTAAATTTCGCGACAAACTAACAAACACCTTGTCCCGGTAAGAAATGCGTGTACGACATAACGTACCATGTGTTCATTATGATAAATGAAAACAGATACACGGTTAACCCGTAAAATTCATGGAGTAGATGAGAACAAAAAAAAATCACTTGAAAAAAGTAATAAAGCTGTATACATTTACCCAAAAAACTTTGAAAGTTGGTTTTTTTTTTAAATAAAAAATTATTGATCACAAAAAAGTATTAAAATTATTTTTAAGAAAAAAAAGAATATTACAATAAATTTATTCACAAACTTGCTTCTTTGAGTTTTTCTCCCTTCACAATTATTAATCTTAAATTATTTTTTTTTAAGATAATTTTTAAAAATAAATTAAATAATATTCATAAATTATGACTCATAATATAACTTTTTTACCCATATTATCAGAGTTGCAATGGAGAATTAAAACTTATATAATATTATATACTATAAAAATAAATATTAACGTTTTTAATACGTTTATTTAGAATACATTTTGAAAAAATGTTACTTAAAAACAAATAAAAGTACCCAAAATATGCGAAACAGCAAAATAAAATGCCATTCATTTTTTTTTTATATTACTACAAATTAAATTTGTAGCTGACAATGCTTCGTTTTAGGTCAATACAAAAAAAAAAAATGCAAATACCTTCAAAATCCGTACTTAAGACATATAGGGACATAATATGAGAAATATGAAAAATTCTGATACACGTCGTCGTTTTTTGATTACTCACAATTGTTTTAAAATGCTTCATGATAAATTTGAATTTCAAAACTGTCACTATGCCATGCCGGACAAGGATGTTTTGTGGATACATAATTGATAATTACAAATTACTACAAATGCATTGCATTTTCATTATTGGTAGTGACGTTGTTTGAGACGTTAGGATATATCGTATGACATATTCTGAAATTTTAAGATCACCGTATCCCTCCCCCTATTACCACGTCAAGGTACACTGTTTCTTACGGCATTGTGTGATAGATTTAAAATCAATCGAACATGAATTCCAGATGAAGTGAACAATTGAAGCTGTATGATTACAGTGTACGTATGTTATGTAGTGTTGTGGATGGTGTTTGCAGACAAGACACTGCCGAAATAATCTTACTTTCATATTTTATTAAAATTATTACTATAATACTAAAACTTCTAATATTAACGAAATGCTTTAAATGTTTAATACTCGTATATGTATGTTAGAAACATAAAATTAAAAAAAATATATTAATTATATATTTATAATTAAGCGACAAAATACAATTATTAACAACATACTGAACAAATAAAAAACGAATAATTCTCAAATAGTGAAATAGTTCCAGTAGATAAATCAAATGCTATTCTTTTTGTTTGTCGTTTACATTAATGAAATTCATGAAAAAACTTAAGATTATATAAATAATAATAATATTTAAACCTTAACATCTGACCCAACTATTATTAACACAAAATAATTTAATAAATTGATAATAAACTAAAAATAAATAATACATAAATTCAAAAAGAAAATATAATTATAAAATAATTACGCTAGTCCGATTCGTTCATTAACAAACTTAAAAACTGCTCAAACTTATGACCTTGCTAAATACATTGATTCATTCATAAAAGAAAATTAAATTTAAATACTATCACTGACATTTCGTTGAAAAAATGAATAAAATAATATTGAATCGGGGTACAAAAAATATTTCTCTTGATGTTAAAAGTTTATACATGTTACAGTTAAAACCCGAAATTCGTCAAAACTAGTTATAAACTGGTCAAAACTAGTTTCACGAAAGTAATTTGAGAAAACTAGTTTTAACTAGAATTAACCAGGATTCCAATGTTGATGTCACACTTAAAACTCAAATACGTCAAAACTAGTTGTGACTAGTTAAACCATAGAACTAACCAGGACTTTAATAGTGATACTAGTTTTAGAATACAAATTTAGAATAAAAGTAAATTTGAAAAAAATATTATTTGTATTATCTAATTATTATTATTATCAATATTGTGCCGATCCCATCAAAGTGTATTCTTGTCTGGAACTTGTATAATATCAGTATTCAGCAAAAATGCAAGATACTCACACACCACAGCATTTTATATTAGTTATAAATTATAATATACATAATTTATATAATTGTTAGGTATGTACGGTAGTCAATGTTTAACTGCCCGACGGTCCAAATTATCTAAATGGATTCGATAACCAGATAAAAAAATCTGGTCAAAGCTATCTTAATACGTTTTCAAACTTAAATTTCATAGCTTTATGTAAAATACAAATAATATTCAAGGTATGTAACAAATCGCTGCTTATATAAAAAAAGGAACAAATCCTATATAACTCTAAATGTCGTTTTATAGTTTGTCTTGTTAAAACAAATTATAAATGTAATACTTATTTGAAATTGACTTTTGTCACAAATTTTTATTGCAATCAACATTGAAATCCTGGTTAATTCTAGTTGTAACTAGTCAAAACTAGTTTTCATAAATCAATTTCGTCAAAACTAGTTTTGGTGAATTTCTGGTTTTAATTGTTATATATACGTACTTTCCTATAGGTACACGAAACAATTAAAAATAATCTATACACAGTAATAAATTCAGTGTAAACAAAATACAAAAAATCCTGGTTAATTCTAGTTGTAACTAGTCAAAACTAGTTTTCATAAATCAATTTCGTCAAAACTAGTTTTCATAAATCAATTTCGTCAAAACTAGTTTTGGTGAATTTCTGGTTTTAACTGTTATATATACGTACTTTCCTATAGGTACACGAAACAATTAAAAATAATCTATACACAGTAATAAATTCAGTGTAAACAAAATACAAAAAATTATTCTTTAAAAAATTTTAATAATTAATAAAAACTATTTCCATTATAATAATAAATTGCTTTCACAAACAGAAGGATTAGTTATAAGTAGACCTTTTTGTGATCTTTTTCTAAAATTTACATGCAAAATAATGAAACCAATAATATTGTTAACAACAGTATATATTATACAGTTATATTATATAAAAACATACTAAAGATATATCTATGTCACTTTCGTCTTATTTAGGGGTTCTAGTAGACAAGCAAAAAATTTAGTTAGCTACCTATTTAAATTAAATAAAAACATTCAATTTATACACGAAATACAAATAAATAATAAATTAAATTGCTTAAGTATTACCGTTTCTATCATTAATAAAAAATATGTAAATACCATTAAGAGAAAATCTACAAAAATGGATGCTATAACACCACATGATTCTAATTACCCGTATTCTTAAAAGAAATCGTTTTTTCATTTATTATTTCATTGGTTTACATATTTTCCATAATTATCAACATTAGGTAGCTTAATATTATCTATAATACTCTGCCTAGAAATAATTTTAACTTAAATACTATTAAAATAAATTATACTCAAAAAATAAAAAATAATAAATTAGTAATCTATAACCGTGTTAAAGAAGAGTAAAACACAACTTACTAAATAATGTTATCTACAACTTTAATACGAAATTTCAAAATAATCTATCTCTCAAATTTTTTTAAAATTCTAAACAATAATAAAAGTAATATAAAAGTCGATTTTAGGACTTAAAAAAATTTAATCAAACATATAAACAATTAACATTAGAGGTAAAAACTTTACAAAAAAGTCCCTTTCTTTTGAAAATGCTCGTATATATTAACTTACATGTACTTGTAGTACATTTTTTTTTGAAAAAACAAAATAGAAGTTTTAAAATGAAATATAAGGAATACATTTTTGATATCATATACTTCTTAATGTATTTCTTCATTTATTTTTTCATATTCAGTCGCAATTTGTTCGTTTGTGAATTACCTGATGACTTTTATTATTTGAAACCGGTTGTACCATAATAATTCATAACACATTTCATAGTACTATAATCATTCAATTATTTATTTCTCTATATGTCTAATATAATATTATTTTAATCATTTGTATACTCAAATCACCTAATATGAGTATTATATTATTATTTATTATTCATTTTTTTTTATACTAAACATCAGGCACTTCACGTCTATACCAATATTTTCAATAGCAATGTCTTATATGCTGCTATTATAGTTTGATTGAAATGGAAAAATTACATCTTATCTTGTTCGCAGGACGTTCATGAAGTTTGCAAGTTATAGGTAAATTTTTACAAGTCTATTTACATACTCTAAAAATAGAATTACATATATGTATTTGCAAATAACTTGCAGCATATTGGCTTGATTTTGAAAAATATTGCGTAACTTGGGTAGGCCAGCTTCACGAAAAAAAAGAAGCAGCGCACGTACGTTTTCGTGTGTTTTGAAACTATTATTAATTAATAAACATACATAAAGATTATGGTTGGTCGATATCTGAAACTATAAGCAGACTGTGCTTCTGTTACAATATATTTTGTTTATTTATGTTTTAAATAATGATGATGCCTCCCGTCGCCCAAGTTGTGTGTGTTCGGGCAGTGCGTGGTAACATCGAGTCAGAGGTGGTTTGATAATTTTAATTAACTGGAGCAATCCTAAAATATTCATCCATCCACCCACCACTGCACAAATTCGATATTTTACAAAAAAAAATCAGTTTGCTCGAGTTATTAGTTCACTTTATGCAGTACAACGAGGATAAAAATATGGTCAATTTATCCATTAGGTACAGTGTTTGTATAAATTATAAAAACATGTATTTTGCATATTACAGCATTAATATCAATATTATAAACGATGACTACCCTACCGGTCACCACTCACCCATAGACTCTAAGGCTCGAGTCTCGTTCGCGGCCGAGAAAATTTCCCAAGGCCAACATTTTAATTTGCAAAATTTTACTTTTTTCGTTCGTATAAAATTCCCATGAGTGCCGGGCCTTGTATGTTGTATACGTTAACATGAATTTTACCAACACACCAAGGCTATATAATAATATGTTGTGTACCAGGAATCAAAAATTCGTAATGATATTCCAGTATAGTGTCACGGTGCACAAGAAAAAACGTCAAGGACGTACACAAACATTGAAGTATTCATTATTTCATATTTTATTAAATTATAAGACCACAATGTAAACATGTTTCGTTTTTTTACTGAATATAGATGCAATAAAAACAAATTTTCTCGTTAATATATTATACATAAGTAATATGTACATAATAGGTTTTTCATAATTTATAATAGCACGAGGGGAAAAAAATCTAATAACTTTTCATCTGATACGTAACTGGATGTAACAACAGAAAATATGCCATCTTTGGCATTTACCAGGTATGACCAACCTTTTCAACTTGCGGGCCACATTCGAAATTTATATTTATACTAGTGGCTGTATTAACTTCATGGTGTTTCTGCTACAATAAAATATACAATAGATACTTCTATTGTACATTTCATTGTATATAATATTATATTTGTTCACTTATCGAAGTTATGACTCTAATCGTACGTGTTTAAAGTACTGAATATTTCCACACTTTAAGGTTGGTGTGTTTTCGTCAGGTTCACATTTTTGTTAGCCAAAAATAATTCTTTTAATCTAATTATTAAAATGTCCCAAAATAAAAAGCGCAAAATTGAAAGCTTAATAAAATAAAACTTTTTATAAATCATAATTTTTTTTTTACACCTATACAAATTTCTAATTTTAATAAAATGGTCACGAGCCGTTTGGAAGACTTCCGCGAGTTGGGCATGCCTGTTATATAGGATGGTATGTAAGACGTGTACGATTGTAATTCTGAACGTTCGCATTTGCATATTAATTGTCGTCCGTTGTGATTTGTGCCTGCATGGCGTAAGAGGACATATAGCACTTACGACATAATTAAAATGATATTATCATTCCGTTGAAAATAGACGCACTAATTATTAGTTATTACTTACCCAATACTATACTTCTATATGTTTATACTGTTTAATGTATAATAAATGGTAATTTATTTCGGTATAGACTTGCTATTTTTATAGACACAGCTAGTTGTGTACTCGTCTACCGACGTTATACTATAATACATTTCAGAATTTAAAAGGAATTATTATTGAAATAAAAATATACATATTTAACGGAAAGAAACAAGGACCATCGTCCATCACAAATTATTACACGCCATAACATAATATAGTTTGTACAGAAATAAATTAAATATGTAAGCATATATTATAGTTCAATTAAAACGTGATGAAAATAAATAAATTTTAATTTGACCCGATTTTATATTTTTTCAGACATTCCTTCAGCAGATACTACGGTCCCAAATTAAGAATGTGGAATCATCAATACCCAACTATTATTATTGGTAAACTTATATAATAATACATGCTCGCTTGGTCGTGGTTATTGGTTCTAATGTTCGCAATAAACGGTCACCCGGGTTTTGAAACGGTAGGTGTATCTAATAATCAAAACAGTTGAAAATATTTTTTATATACGGTAAGTATACCGTATACTACTGCCAAACATGTTGAGTTGCTTGCTTTGCATTGTGGCACCGCGCCCGTGCAGCTATCGTGTAAAAATACAATATATACTGCGTATAGCATAACCAGCAGGGGGGAAGGTTATCCGACAACGACACTTTGTATATATATACGTATGTATTGCTTCTTTAGACCTTTATTCCAGACACAACCCTTATCATAACCGGCGGCGGTAGGCGGTGACGTATTCCGAGAAAAAAACGATAAATTATTGTATTATATATATAACATAGCAGGGTACGGGACCGACGCGCTCCGAAAGCATTATGCCTGGTGCGACTGATTATTTATCTTCGATAAAAATAATTACAACAAAATAATTAATGGATCGAAATTGTCTGTATGAGCCAACGGACATTTTCGTATATTCAACAAGTTAACATAACAGTGGATATTGCTGCACACGGTTCCTACAACCATAACGTACATGTAACTTTTATATTGATTAAAAACGGTGATAAAACCTGAGGCGCTATCGCCCTCTGATGTCAAACCCTATATTATATAAAATAATATATTACAGATGTTCTTTGTTACTTTTTTTTGTATTTGTGTTCATGACATTCAGCATACCATGCACACGATATAATATGTGTTGACCAATACCAAAAATACAACAACTGCGTCTTATTTTTCTTATTTTCATGGATTCGTGCACATAAAGAACGTATTGTTAAAATAAAAATTGAGGGTAGCGCACCAGCATAAAAAAAATGTGTGATTATTATTATATTCCGAGAAATGCCAACCATCGCTAAGATTTATGTGTGTTCATTATTGGAACAGTGAAACTTGTCCCATACAGACAATACTTAAAACCTTATGGTCTCAAAAACATGTCAATTATTTTGATCCAAAAGGATAACATTTTCAAGCATGATTCACTGTGAAGTTTAAAAGTGTTATATATTACAAAGAAACCAATATACCCCTATTATTCTTTAACACTAGTAAATACGCTCATTCTCCAAAATACGATATTATGCATTAATACAATATCCAACTACATTATAATGAACAGCAATATTCGTAAAGTAAAAATAAATATTTGCAGTCGGTCTTGCAGATGCTACAGTACACCATAGATAGGTATATGAAACACGATTATTCCTATTTTAAAAATAAAATACATGATTCAATATTTTACGATTGTGATAAGTTTCAATTTACAACTAGGATCATATTATATAGGACTATTTTATACATTTTAATTTTCAACCTAAAAACCATTATTAATCCAGTAGCTACACTATTAACGATAACTTACAGTTCTCAGTCCATTTCTTAATAAATTTAATAATTATTCTGTAAAGACGGTAAATTAAAATAATAGTCGATGGCCAAAGAAAAAAAATCAACACGATACCATCGTTATGTTTTCACAAAACACACATTCACATTCACACATTTATTATACTTTCACAAAACCGCGAGAACGACTGACTTCTCGTCGCGGTGCGTACTTACAACTTTACACAGAACTTGCTTAAAATCACATACAGGTATAAACTATAAAGCATAACCGGTCCGGGCACGAGCGGAGATCGATTGCACTCGATCTTATTGATCGATAAGACAGATCGCCCAAAAACCCGGGACCATATAGATTACATTTATTAATTCGGGAGAAAAAAAAACTAATGCAATATAAATTCTTATAATTCCATTTTAATAAACCATTAATTGTTGCATTTTATCGTAACTAATTTTAATATAATTAGTTGCATATACATAGTATAGTTGCTTATATTATGTATTTCTTGTATGCTTTCCGCACTGATTTTTAACATTTTAATCTTTAGGTAATTATTATTATTTATTACTAAGCTCATTTCAATGATATGTTCTATAGCTCTATTTCACTTTGCTTTAACTATTCATATTGAGCTACATACTTGCTTCATTGAATTCACAGTATTACTTGTCGATATTTAAAAACATTATTATGTTGACATTTCTTTAATATTGAATATTAAATAAAATAAAAATAGTATACACACGTTTATACATTCGTTGCCCATAAGTGGTATCGAAGGGCAAGGACCTTTTATCACCTTTTTTTATAAGGTAGCAATAATATAATTTAGGTACCCTAGAAAAAAAATGTAATGATTGTATTAAAAATGTATAACAATATATCAATAATTATTAGGTTATTATATATGTATAACCTCTCTTTCTTCGTTGCAATCGTAATAAATCGTAAACATCTTCATTAAACTTGGTTTGATTTTTAAAAATATCCATACTAATTATGGGTCGTACTACTCGTACTTATTTATTTTAGAATATTTTAATCGAGATATTATTTACACCCGAACAATAATAATACTATCAACATAAACGTAGGTACGTACTTGTCCCACGTCGTTTATTCTATAGAAATGGCCCTATACTAAAAGTAATAACAAATTACATAAATGTACTTGATGTACAATGTGTAACCCACCAATCAAGATAAGTGAATATTTGTGTAGAAATCCAAGGTGGGCGACAACTTTGATTGTTGTAAACTACTAAAGTCTACAGTGTCTGCAGCTTCGATATTTTATAACTACTGTTAAAAGTGTATATGGATTATTTCTAAATCAATATTTTAGTTATTTTTCTTGAACGGCGCACGGTCGAAAACAAAAAACTATCCCAGACGAAAAAAACATTTCATTTAGACAAGTTTTCAGCTTATCCTACGCAACATCTATACCTATATAATAATACTGATAGCTATGATGGAACCGAATAAAATCTTCAGCCGGGACAGGTTTCAGTACTACATTGAAGAACCAATTTAGTTGTTAATGATATACAATATATTGTAAGAGCTCCATTCGTGGAGATAAAAGCACTTATGAGCGGGTTTTAACCGGTTGTCCGCCGCCCCCTGGGGGCCCGAGACACTCTTGTTGGAGATTCACGGCGACGATGCTATCGCATTTTTGGTCGAACACTCAAACAATATACGAGGATGTTATTCAAGCATATGAATAAATTAGGTATTAAAATATTTTATTTTATTTTTCTTTTTAAACAAGGTGCATACTTTTAAAGATTATTTTGTAGCGGTCCGTGAGTCCGTATGCCACAAAAGGTTAATAACCGTTGACTTTAATTGTACCCGAGTTGTACACGTATAACTTTTGGATTCCGGTTTCTTGGAGATTATTTCACTACACGTTAAAGCATTATATACTGATCGGTATAAAACACATACCGGCTATGAGCCGGTACACTTTTTATTATACTACTTCTTTTACCCTGACGAAAATGTTTGAAAACTCAATTTTATATAAGTATCTTTAAAATCGTCCGCTGCAAGTTTCGACTAGTTTTATTTTTAAAACGTGTCACTCAAAACATCGAACAGTCAACTGAATGTTCTATATAATTTAATTACGAAAAAGTACCTACAAGGGGTTAAACGAACTTTTTAATAATTTTCGTCAACCGTATTTGTGTAAAAATGAAATATATGGTGTATCCCTATGATTTTAAACTGTATGAAAATTTCGTATATATTAAGTGTGTATAACGATAGTTTGTATAGATATATAATATTACTTTTTACTTTTTTTTAACAAAAAAGCAGTAATACGCCCTAAACGAGCACTGCGGGAATATACCATAAAGTGATTGATTGAGCACTTTTTACTTAAAATTGCATACCAAACACCATAAGAGTTGTAATTTTTTATGTAGGGCTGTACCATGCTTATGCACGAAAATAAAATAGTTACAACAGTTTCATTTCTTCTTTTTAAAAATTTAAAATGATGATTTTTATACATATTATACCCTGTTGAAAACTATAATATAGTCAAGTATTAACATACTAAATAAATTTATCTAAATGTTTCAATATAATTAAAAAAATTAAATTAAAATTGAGGTTTACAAATAATTATATGTGTAATATATAGGAATATATTTTCAAATTATATACCAATACGATTAATATTAATTAGTTTTTAATAATCAATATTATTTTCATCATATCTTTACATTTGTTTTTAAATATTTGTCTTGGTTTTGTCAAGGGTGCACTTGTGGCGTCTATGTGGTTATCGTTATTCAACCCGTTACCAACATACATCATTACATCCAAATATCATCCCTACACGTTCGATTATCAATCAAAACGCCAGATTGATTAAAATTAAACCAATTTTGGAAATATTTCGGCGTCTCGCGAAGCTCCCGCGGGTGTCAACGATTCTTGACTGTTATATTTGAAATTGAAAAATAAAAAAAATAATTATAATAAGGTCTAACTTTATAATAATTTTTTTCGCTTTTCCTTCCGAAATACCTCATACTAATAGAATACCTACCATGATTTTTACGTAGTCGACAACTATTTAAGTTATTATGAATATTGTTATGTTTGTGTATTTCAATTTTTAATTTTATTTATTTCATATTCACGGTCAAAATACCCGTATCAGATAATAATCAGATAATGTTCCTGTAATTACAGGAACATTACTGGTATGTATATAAAAAAACAAGTAGTAATATGCAGTATTATTTATAATTATTACAGTTAATATTTGTATAATAATTGTAATACTTCTGAAGCGTCAAGTTGAAGTGTAATATTCATAAATAAAATCTAGACAAAAATATCATTAACCGAAACAAAAGGTTCCATTATATTATTATTATGCGTGACGTGTTTATTCGAATCCAATAAAAAACGTATACAGCAATGCATCGTAATAATTTCACAAATGCAAATGGAGATCGGGTAAACCGTATACCTATATTATATATAAATATAAACTATAAATATTTAATAATATATATATATTTGTTAAAAGTTATAATTTTTATGTAATTTTGGATCGAAAGATAATAAAAATAAACATAAATAAATAAATATCCTATGTTATAGACTATTTATTATAATTTAGTCGCGAACTCCCGAAGTGATTTGCGAATTCTGTAATCACTAATAATTACTTTGAAACTATACTTTTTAAAAGTATTTGGTGTTGGTTCAAAGACTGAGTATGAACTGTACGAAGGCGTGCACCAATTAGAAAGATCATTAATTCTTAGAAAATTTCGCTGCGATAGTTATTGTTGATGGCTATGGAAAAGCTGTTAAGGCATATAATACGATAATGTACCCATGGACCATTTCGTTGGTCGGCACTGGTGATCACGTCGAGGTGCGCGGTAAAAATCGCTACATTCTCGGACGGTCACCCATCCGAGAACCGGTTCGTACACGCCGCGCGCCATGCGGCCAGTATCGCGAGTACTCGCACTTCGTTAGATCGTCACGTTTACACGCGCATGCGCCACGCATGATTTAGCCTTGGCGAGTGGAGTGGGAGGTGACGTTGCGACGACCTTGCCGGACGCGACGGCCACGCGAAAAACTGCCTGCCGAGGTCCGCCGCAAAGGGCAAATACCGATGTGACAGAGCGCATTATTATTATTATTATTATTATTATTATTATTTATCAGCATATGGGCATCGGCATAACAGAAGAAGGTGAAGAAAAAGAAGGTGAAGAAGAAGAAGAAGAAGAAGAAGAAAAAACATAAATATAACAAATGTCCCGCATACCACCACAAGTGAGCACTCGCCGCTCGGTCGCTTCAGTCACCCTGTTGAACGCCGCCGCCGACGCAGTGCGATTGCCAGGCTGCACCAGTACCGGTTGACGTGAGCATCTACGACGGCGCAACACGTTTGATCCGCTGCTTTTCCCCCCATACCATATTATAGTGTTTCGCCATCATCATTCGCGTTTAAAACACATTAACAATACATACATTTCGTTTATTTCGCCTATGCGTATACAGTACGTGCCTCTTACATTGTAATTGTGGTTTTTTTTCCTTCGCCGTTTTTATTGTCTACCGTCCGAACGACATAATATATTTTATTGAAAATGTCCCTGTCATCCGTCTACCGCCAATACCGCCATCACGTTATGAAGGAATATTCTTTACTGAGCTTAATTGGATACGGAACCACGTCGGAAGTGTTCATAGGTCTACACTTGGTAACGTATTGAATTACAATATATATATATTAATATTATGTATATTCAAATAAATCACTGTGCACTAATTGATTCGGCGACAGTTATGACCACAAATTATTATAATCGTGCCCGTTAGCCTATCAGCATAATAAAATTAGGTATACTAGTGCTTTTGAGACATAAGACACAATAATTAATGTTAATAGCCGATCAAAAGTGTTCAACAACATAACTCAAATTATTTCATATATTATTATCATTTGTTTACTGTAGTCAAATTGTTAAATCACATTTCTGTGCTCAGCGTAGCGTTTTGTAATCTATGAGTTAGAGCTTAATAATGTTTTCTATAATATGATATTATGTTAAACATCTTTACATTGAGTATAGGCCTGAACTGATATGCCTATACATTTTAAATACACTCATTAGATACTGAAATATAATTATGATACGGTACGCGTAACTCTCCTTGGCTGTACTACGTGGATATCCTCCCTATATATATGTAGATGCATTTATTATGACTTCTGAGTGATAAGAAAGATGCAGTAAATTACTGATTATGCGTCCACTTCCAGAGCGTAGGGCTGCGGATTCAAAACCCGTACTCACGTATATATTTGTCACTCAAAATATTCATATTTATTACACTCACACTTGCAACCACATAAATTGTTATAAAAACAATAATTTTCATATTTTTATATTATGTGTAATAGACTGCAATGTTTCTCAACCTTTTTACTGTGGCGACCCCTTTTTTTGCATTTCAATTTTTTAGCGACCCTACTTATATATATATTTTACATACTCGCTTAGATTATTATTAATAATCAATACTATAAGTAGGTACTGAGCACAAAAAATATAATAGATACATATAATATTATAATTATTTTGGATTTAAAAAAAAACGTATACTGAATATTTAATTTTATTCTATAAATATATTTTGAAACTAATGTTTTGAATGGCTTGGTTGTTACTGTTGATGTGAAATTATTTCGTTAATTCTTGGTTTAATAGACTTTGTTAAACTGTTTCTTATAGTTGATGAAATTTCTAGACGGTTTCTATTTTTATTTTTTATTGTAGTTAATGTGGAAAATCTACTTACCCACAAATATGTAGTTGAAAATGGAATAAGTACTTCTAATACTTCTTCAGCCAAACTAGGATATTTATTTTGAACCTTAATCCAAAATTGACCTATTTTTTTGTTGCTTTTAAAAATCTCGTGTAAGCCCATATCTGAACTCAATTCAATCAACTTTTCTTCATTTGTTAATGATAGTATATTTTGATCAGATGGTACGAATGGGTTTATTACCCAATAAATTATAGTTTTTACGAATGTCTTTTGTAGGGTCGAAATATTTGGACATTTTTTGTCTTAATATACCTAAATGTTCTTCAATAATAATACACATTTCATTAATTTCATTTTAGTCAATATATTATATATATATATATGTAATATTATAATATTCTGTTAATTTTCATTTTTTATATTTGTGCTTTTAATTTTCGCATTGATTTAAAATAAATTAAAATCATTCGATTGCGACCATAAATAATAAATTGGTGACCCCCAAGGGGGTTGCGACCCTTAGGTTGAGAAACACATTCTATTAAATAGAGTATATAGACCGACCTAAATCTATTAAAATAATTACCGATTCTTATTTCGTTTTTGTTTTTAAGATAACGAATCGAATGATTGCTGCAAAAGTTGTTAAGCGATATAGATTATCAAAAGCTGAAGATGAAGGTGTTTTGTTTGAAATAGAACTGATGAAAATGTTCAAACACAAACATATTGTTAAGATGATTGATTTTATGGTGATTCCACGTAATATTTACATCATTCAAGAGTACTGTGATGGTGGTAATTTAATGGAATATATTATAAAACATGGAAAACTTTCTGAAGAAACGTGTCAACAAGTAATACAACAGTTGGCCTCAGCAATAAAATATATGAGATCTAATAATATTTGCCATCTTGATCTTAAGCCGGATAATATATTTTTAATTAAATCAAAAACCATTACCATTAAACTTGGAGGTTTGTATTTTGTAATTTTATAATTATATTTATTTATATTAATTATAATAAAAAACAATGAATATTTAGTTATGTTAATAATTTACAACATTTTAACTATTAACCTATTATTATTTAGTATATATATACAAAATCTGGAATTGTACATTTATTCACGATACCTATGTACAGTTAATTTTGTACTCATCGTAAACTGTATAAGTTTGTTATACAAAGTTGATATATTCTACAAATTACTTTGTACAATGCATGATATGTACAAAAATTACTGTACAAATCACAAAATGTAAAAACATATTATAAAAATCTGTTTTTAACCATAGTTGTACAGCTTTTCATGTAAAATAACTAATATCTAAGAATATTTTATTATTATAAAATTACATATCGGCAAAAAAAAGCCTGATGGGGACTCTCGCTCGCTATACAATAGGGGTGGGTGCACCTCGTTCATAGTAATTGTAATGGTCATTATAATAGATTTGTTAAATCTGAGGTATCATTGCATACTAAAAACGATTCTGAATGGAGATGATTTGTTAGTCTATAATACGTTATAGGTATATACCATAGGTGTGTCCAGAGCCAGACCTTGGTGGCCGGAGAGGCACAAGACATTTTTAATTCAGCAATACCTTTTTTATAGTTATAAACGTTTTATATAGCTATAAGATATTTTTTTAAACATAAATAGTAAACATAATATGTAATAACAAAGAAAAGACAATTTACAATTGTAATTATAAAATAATATAATAACCGAAAAATGATAATAATTTATTAACATAATATGATTCCGCACACGCTCGGTGTCCCTCGTGGAGGACAACATATCAGGTGTTTTATTATCACACTGGAAACGAATATGGTAGAAACAAATATTGGAATACCTTATGTACCGTCTTATCATATAAGAAAATAAATATCCGAATTTTAAAATCCAATTATTCTGGTCCAAAACAAGGCTTTATCAAAAAAAAAAAAATTCAAATTTTGTTAATTTTTTTTCATACATTTATAAAGCGTAAACAATGAATCACACATAACTTTTAGTTATAAGTATAAATTTAATTTTACTTTAACTAATTTAATTGAAATTATTTCCAACTGCACTCATTTTAATTTTATAATCGTACTCATAAATATACCTACGTTGAAAACTGTAGTCATACTAGTCCATAGTTGCTGACATAATATTATATGATAAATATTCTACAAACATTATATACAATTATTATAATTGGTTATAATAGATACTTTATAAAAGACTAATAGTTTCACGTATTTTATGTTGTTAATTTTTTTTTTATAGTTGGTATACTAAAATGTAATAGGTACCTACTGAAAAGTGTAATTGTAAAAATGTTTTTTGATTTGTACAGTGATTTTTGTACATGTCGCGAATTATACAATGTAATTTATACAATCTATCAACTTATTGTACAACAAACTTGTACATTTCGCGAAGTGTACAAAAATCACTATGCTACCAAATTGTATTCTGTTTAAAATATTAAATATAAGTAATATATTTGACTATACTAATTTAATATTGTTGGTTTTAGATTTTGGTTTATCAAAAGAGATGGCTGAGGACACCAAGAATTATCATTTTTGTGGATCATTTATTTACATGGCACCTGAAATGTTAGTTAATAATGAATTTGGTATTAAAGCAGATCTATGGTCAATAGGAATAATTATGTATGAATGCTTGTTTGGAAGGCCTCCATATCCTGTTACAAACCACGAATCCATCAAATGTTTGGTTGAAAAAATGAAACTACAAAAACCAATAAGAATACCATCAGCAGATATAATCAGTCCAACATGCATAAATCTGTTACAATCTCTGCTTCAGCACGATCCATCAAAACGCCTAAATCATCAACAGTTTTATTCGCATCCATTTGTAAATTTGGATGGTTCATCTTGTCAGGAATCATATACGGCAACATATTTGGAATTTGAAAGTAAGTTTATTGAATCAATATTATAGTTAGGAATAAAGTACCAGAATTGCTTTTGAGTCTTTTTACTAGGTACTTTATTCCTAAAAATAAAAATTAGGTTATTAAAGGTTATGATGAACCCACAGATAATGAATCCACGGATAAAGAATCCAGTATTGATGACCAGTTTACTGATGATGTATCTACTAATGATCAAGTGGCTGACAATCAAGCGGTTGATGAACAAGCTACTAATGATCCTGCCGTTGATACTTCATTAACTGCTACTGTCATAACAGTAAAAAAAGTTAAGAGACTTGAAAAATGGTTCAATGCATTCATTGGAATATTTAAGAGAAAAAATACTTAGGTTTAAATTGTAAAGTTTAGAAAAAAATTTACTTACCTTTGACCTGTATATTAAAAAGTTTATTTTTATTTTATGATAAAAAAATATGGACAATAATTTAAAATCATTTTTTTTTTTTTTTTTTTATTCTGAAAATGTTGATATATTTCTAATATTTTAAAAGACCATTGTATATAGTGATTTTTAATTTTTTTTTAAATATTAATGATAAGATAAAACTATTGCTGAATTTTATCATTGTGTCTGTAATTTGATTAAATAACTCGGTAAATTTTAAAGTTTAATTCAATTCAATTTGTCACTTTAATAATATATAAAATTTATTGAAATAAAATAAGTTAATTTTATGCTTCACAATAAATTTAATTCTGGTCAAATCTATAAGACAATTACAATTATACAGATATATTTATAAGTTTACGTTGTTTATCTAAAACTATCTAATATGCAATGTACATACACACACATTTATTCAAAGTATATTATAATAATAATACAAATAATCAATTGTATAAGTTGTAAATATATTTTTAGTTTATTTCCTAATAAGTGTATAGTTATGTGTTATGCAATTCTTAACAAAGAATGTTAACTTAAAAAAAGCTATTTAAATAAAACATAAAACTCCTAGACACAATAAATTTGATATCTACATTATGATTAACAACACATAGTTATTAAATATAAAATATGACTGTCAATTTTAAAAGTATAAGAATTCAGTTTAAGTTAAAACAGGTTTTAACCAAACAATAATTAGCAATATTTTCTAGCAAATGGATTTTAAAAATAAAATATGTATAGTTTTTTAAGCAACTTATTTTAATTATTACAAAAAAATACACATCAGAAATTTAATGTTATAGCCTCATAAGTATATGGTTTATAGAGTTATAATAGATTTTAATAACCGGCAGCAATTGTTATATTATTTTATAGCAATTAATATTTGTAAAAGTATATAAGTAAAGTAGGTACTTGAAAATGTCTAATGATTTATGGGTATTCAACATAACAATATTCAGATCAAAAAATTCCCTTAACTAATTAACTTGTCAAAAAAGCAATTTATTTTAATACTATTTTGTGATAATAGTTTCAAAAATGTTTTTAATACAGTAAGTTTAGTATCTTAAATAATAATTTGTAATTTAATTTTGAGAAATTTTCTTAACAGTTATGAGTAGGAAAATATTTCTATTTAATTGTTCAATTTGTTAAACTTAATAAAAAATTGTCAACAAATTGTTAAGGATTTGATAACTAAAACTCATTGATAAAATGTAATCTACCAAGTTTATTCTAAATTTCAGGATATCTATATATATATATAACTTAAATTGTACATGTATAACTAATGTAAAAGGAGAATAACTAGCATTGCACTGATTTCAAATAGATAATTCAAAAATAATGTTTTGATCAGAAACAAAATATAAAATAAAATAATAGAATCTGGTAAAAAATCATAAAAAATTTGGTAATTAAATATGGATATTCTGTCATTTAAGATACAGATAATGCTAGTGATTGTAAAAAGTAACAAAAACTGTAAACAATGTAATGACTATTAAGTTAAATTAAAAGTTAAGTTAATTAAAAGTATAAGTGATCACTTAATGTAATATTTATCATAAAAGTCAATACACTCATATCTTAATCACTATACACAATTCTGCAGTTCACCTGGTGCTTAAGTCAAACAAAACTTGTTTAATTTAATAAAAACTAAAATATTTTTAATTACCATAACCTACAAGATATTATATTAGAGTCATAGAGCCATTACGATTCATTATATTTATAAATGATTTACATTTGTCTTCTGAATGCTATAAAATGCAACTAAAATCATGTCAGTAGTTTGGTGGTACTTACTGCTTACTTTTGAAAAATATTTCATACTACTGAGTACCTACTACAATAAATTAACTTCTAAGAATTGCTAATGAAAATTCCTTTCAAACAATATGGTATTTTAAATTTAAAGAAACGGCATGCTATGGAAGTATTAATACATTTATCTCTCTATGATAATGAAATCATCAGTTTCAACCACAATTATATGTTACTCATATGAAATACTAAGTACTACAAATAAAATATAATACCAAAGTTGGAAAAAAGAGAACTTATTAGTATTTACATGTAAATCATTGAACGATTGTACCTGTAAACCTGTGCTATACTTATGATTTATGAATTATACTATTTCTATAAAACATTTTAAGAGCTATGATCATTATTTGAAGTGTATAAGATAAAAATATCATAATAAAACCGGCCAGTACCTACCTATATACAGAATATATTATGTTGCATAGTATTTTCATATTAATTGTTATTTATTATTTTATATTATGTATTCCATTCAACTAAAATGAAAGATGTATCAATGTATATCTTAGAATACCTACCTACTATACAATGAGACTATAGGGAATTAAATATTAATTCAAATATGGTATTTATAAGCAATGCTATTATATTTACTTTGTTGTAGGTACCTACGATATTGGAAATTATTTATTCATAAATAAATATTCAGTTACAAATTCTATAGACTTGATTGTAAAAATTTAAAAAAGAATAATCGAATCATTTCAATTTGTGTAGTATTTCATTAACATAAATAGGTAGTAAGTACTAACAGAGAATAAATGAAATTAATAATGAAAATGTCATTTATTCTGTGGTACTAACTACTAAGTACAACCATTACATGGAATTATTAACTATTATTATTAACTTAGTATTAAGTATGCAAAAGTAAAATAATTGTTAATCGCCAAACGGTAATCTCAAATCTGTATTCGATTCATCCGGTACATCGGTTGATACTTGATTTGTAATTGATAAGACGCTCGACTGTAAATTCTATGATAACCACAGAATTTATATATACAGCTGATATTTTATATATCTGTGATGATAACGTAATCTGCATTATTTTCCCGCGTTAAGATAAATATTAAATAATAATTGTACCTACTAATAATTGATCTTTGTTATTTTGTCAATGAGGAAAATCGATCGATTATCCAATAATTTAATTTGATAAAACCAAAACCTATTTTATGAGACGAGATACGAAAATACGAAATTTTAGGATACCAAACACGATTTAATAGTAATTTAACCATAGTCATTTTATCGTATTCGACTAGTAATAAAATCGTATCAATTTGGTTCAAGTATACAAATTTTAAAATGCATGCGACTATGATGAATTATTGACAGTCATCGAAAAATTCGTACGTAACCGCGAGTTGTGCATACTTTGGGTGATGTTTTGGCAACTAGAATGGTTTATAATTGGAAACTTGTCATCTGAAAATTAAGATAAAATTACATCAAATTATTATATTAGATTAGGATATATTTATTATTTATTTTCCGAAATTATATCTTGCTTTCTTCTTCTACGTTATTTTCGGTGCTGAGTTTCATTAAAAATGTTTATTCAATTGCAGTGAGTAATAAATTAGTATCTTAATTTATTATTATTTTAATATGTATATGTATATTTTTTTTTGAGAACGTTTGAAAAACAATTTCTCTTGGTACAACAGTGTGAATTATTTGCGTATTATTTATAAATTATAATATTATACAATTTAATTGAATGAAGTATGTTTTTTCTTCATTTAAATTCAGATAGTTTGAGATATGTTTCGTACGAAATTATGTTTAATTATATCATTTTTTTATTCATATATTCACTTTTTCATCCATTGTAATGGTAAACTCTAAAATAATGGTTAAACTACATGTGTATGTGTTATAGTTATAAACTAGGTAGTTTCGAAGCATCTTTATTCTTTACATTGTTTATTGCTTAGTTTGTGAGATCATTTTATTGTTGCCTCGTTGACATTTAAAAATGTATTAACTTTATGAGAATTGCCTGAGTTAACCCTAATTTCATTGCTCATCTAAATTACTCGTACCTAAATCATTTTTATATTTCACTTATTCATCTTTATTTTTACCCTTTTACTCTTGACTTGATTAGTCTTCTATATCAGTCGTCTTCAATATTCCTCTAAAATATCTTATTAATCTAGGCTAGGTACATTTGGTTTTTGATCCATTTTTGCATTGATGTATAAGTTGAGGTTTCTTTACATAAATATCTCTTATTTTATGTATTAAGATTAAAATCTCAGGAATGTTAAAAATAAAATTGCTCATATTTCATGTATTATAAATAATGAAAAAAAAAAAAAAAATGTTTACCTACAAATTAATTGTAGATAAGAGAAAAAACCCGTTCCAAGTAATTATTCTTAGTAACATGCTTTTTCCAAATTACTTACTAAAATTATAAACCCTTAAGTACAAATGTATTTTATACTTAATGGAAAAAACACTATGTCAAAATACTCGCCAATTAAATATCTATTAAACTGAACTTTAATAAAAAACCAATTTGTCTTAATGTGCACAAAATTATGTATATGTTAGATACATAAATATACCTAAGACAAAGGCGCAACAAGATAATGTGTAAAAAACTAAAACACCAAGCCAAAATAACTCACTGACAAGGATTATTCAATAACTTTGGGCACCACAGTCGTATATTTATATCTATATTTATTTATTAACAGGCGGAGCCCTATACAACAGTTTCACATTATGTTTTAAAATTTAAATAATAATACAATTTAATAATTTATAAAAGTAAAACACATAGGTTTGACAAGATAGTAATAATAATAATTATAAATATAATAGTAAGTATTTAGATTATTTATATATTAACCCCTAGTTTTACCAATTTTGATAAATGGGGCTCTCATTGGCCAATCTCAACATACAGTGTAAAGAACTATTTCTCCCATAATTTGTAGTATTTGAACATGTTGTGTGTTGTTTAGTATTGCAAGAAGGGATTTTGATATTGATCAACGAAAGAAATGAAGGAGCATCAGTATGACCATCCATCAGTTTATTCAGAAACTCTATATTAGCATTGACTCTCCTGTCTGCTAGTGAGATGAGACAGAGTTCCTGCATAATTAATGAATAGTCATGTGGAGGATGCTTTATTTTTAATATATAAGCTGCGCAGGATAAGAATCTTCTCTGAATACGTTCTAATTGACAGGAGTCCGTTACTGTATAAGGATCCCATAGGACAGATGCATATTCAAGAAGAGATTGGACTAGAGAGCATTATAAAGATTTAAGTAAAAATGATAAATTTAATTCTTTTGATGTATGCATTATGAATCCAAGCGTTTTTGAAGCTTTGCAACATATCGTTTCAATATGGGAGTGAAAGTTAAGATCTGAATTAAAAAGAACACCTAAGTCTTTCTTACTACTGACCGAGGTTAAAACTGTTGATTTTGAAGGTATAATTAATAGAGGAGCAGTGCTTTAAAAATGTCATAGAATAACATTTATTTACATTTACAACTGAAGACCAATACTATTACACCATGAGACCAGGTTAAGATCATTCTGTAGCACTGAGCAGTCAGTTAAAGTTTCAATTTTACTAAAGAGTTTTAAGTCATCGGCAAACATGAATAGCTTACAGTTTTTGACCACCTTTTTTATGCCATTTATATAATATAGTGAAAACAATATCGGGGAAAAATGTCCTCCTTGAGGAAAACTCCGGAAGAGGCATTAGAGATGGAAGATTGGCAGCCAAATACTTTAACCCATTGAGCTCTATTTGCCAAATAGGATTTGAACCATGACGTAAGTGGTTCGCCAAACCCAAATTTATATAAGGACTCTATTAGGCAATCATGGTCAACTCTATCAAAGGCCTTGGCAAAATCAGTATAAATAACATCAACTTGGATATGCTTTTCAACAGCCTTCAAAACAAAATTGTTGTGTATATACTAATCTTTGATGGTACCTATACTTCTAATAATTAACTTGATAATTCAAAAACCTACAAATTAACTAGTTTCAGCTGGATTCCAAGAGTAAATAGGACTCTGGCTCAAAAGTAAATCACATAATTAATGTCAACCCAAGATACTAACACTCTCTCCGGTTACTCCAATCTGGGGGTTGCCTTAAATATGACCACAAAACGCTACCTTATCTCATTTGCTTCATTGGTTACATTATATTATTTAAATATTATTAATAATAAAATTTTTAGTGCAAGCATCATAATATATTACAATATTTCTTATAATTATATAAAAGTATTGTTTGTTTTGTAATAAATTAGATTAAAAAAATTAAATAAATCATTAATATAATTACCTATTATTGTTTAAACAAAAATTATTGTAATAAAGTCACCAGGACTATTATTCAAAATTAAATAAAATAATTCATATGCAAAAAACCATTTCATTTCTAAAACAAATAAAAAATAGTATATTAGGCCGTCAGTACAATGTACCTCAAATTAACTATGTACTACAATATTAATTTATAATTACATAAAAATATTAAATTGTTTTTTGTAGATTAGATCTAAAAAATAAACTAAATCGTTAGCTTATTGTAGTTTAAATAATGATCAGGAATATTCTTAAATTCAACTTTTTTTTTTTTACAGTGCATTCCTGTTCATTATGCTGACATTGATTAGTGAATTTCACAACTTTACATAAATAATAAAAAATAACATTAACTTGACAATTAAAAAACAAAAATCATATGACAATGTATAATTCATGTATAACATAATAAATTACAAACAAAATTTTTTAGGTGGAGGCATAATTGGTATAAAATCGGTGAAATTTTCCTGAGCAAATGCTTCGTTATCTCCTTGTCCATATGTTTCAACTTGCATCAGTATCTTCAGTGAAGGAGCTTTTTGTTCTGTCTCTTTGCCAAAGGCAAAACTAAACTTATTCTTCTCGCCTTTGTTAATTTCAACATTTTTTAAATATTTCTGAGACATATTCCAATAATTGTTTGGGTCTGCTTGAATCGAGTTATAAAATGAAGGATTTTGCATTTTTGATGGAATAATTTTGTCAAATGTGGCCAACTAAAACACAAAAGGAACAAGGAAATAAAATTTAAGATACATATATATATATAATATATACTCACTAAATCTGCTTGTGTGTTGTCAACTAAGGATATAATAGCTTCCTTCCGTTGTTGAGCTTTTGACATAATTTCTTTAACAGAAGATTTCTAATGCAAAATACAAAATATTTATCATTAGTATTTTGATTAATGTTTCATAAAAAGCATCATGTATGGTATTTTATTCGATAATATCCTATATATTAAAAATAATTTTAATCATACCTATTAATTAATTATATATAATATTATATTATAAAAAATTATAATTAAAAATATATTATATTATTTTAAAGAAATTTAATTAATTATATTATTTTTAGGTATTAAATTGTTCTATATATAATATAATATACTACAAGGCTATCGGTATATTCCATATATTTCTCAGGAATTCAATACTAATACTGTATTAATCAACAAATAACTATTAAATTCTTCTAAGTTTTGATTCTTAATCAATGAATTTAAAAAATTTCACTTTACATCTAGACAAATAAAATAATATTGTTGTATAAGCAAATTTAAAAATTTATAGAGAATATCAAATGAGCAAAAAGAAGTGTATGGGACATATACTTAGTACAGTGTATAAAAGTCATAGCATTTGTAAACGATTGCCGTAATCTTGGTTCAGAGGTAAACCAACGGCTTCGTCACATTAGTAATACAACAGGGGTTGGAACTTATTTGTAATCTAATTAAGAACACTGATTCTTGGTTTTGGTAATAAAACAATATAATATAAATAATAATAAATACAGATACAACGGCCATTACGATACAATACAAAATTAATTGATATGAATATTAATACAATAAATGATGCAAATAAATGACACGGCCAAATATTATATACCTCATAAAAAAAAACTACAAATATCGCAAATAAATGCAACAGCCAAAATATTATATAATACAAAAATATAATAAATAATGCAAATGAATGCAACAGACAAATATTATATAATATTAGAAAAATAACTAATACAATAATTAACCAAAATAAATAGAACAACCAGGTATTATTTAACACAAAAAATACAAATAAACAATGTTACTCACATTTTTAATATGAGCATTTGAGTGGCGGATTTCATTCCACGCGACCGTGCCTGGGGCTTAATCGTACAAAAAATTATATCTAAAATTGATGTAAACCCCGGTACGTGCGACCACTTTTATGCCAACTAACAATATTACTGAATAACTTGTTTATAATGCTTCACTCAATTATAAAAATAAAAATAGTAAAATAAAATTGTTTATTTTCTATTATTATTATTGTAAAAATAGATTTAAATGTGAATAGCGGTGTTTATATTGGTCTAAATAATAACAAATTAACTAAAATATTTTTTTTTGAAACATAATGTGAGACTAACAAGAGGACCTTTTTTCAATATATTTAATTTCTTTAATTAATCAACAGCTTTTAATTGTAGATGTATGATTATCCATACTTACATGAACAGATTCAGGATCTGCAACGATATTTTTAAGAACATAAAAATCACATCTTATCTCTTCAAATGATACATCAATTAAGTTTAAGCTACCAACTGGTTGAATAGAGACTTCACCTCCCAAAGGTTGATAACATGTCAATGGCCATATGTTGCTGCAAAGGAGCTGATTTATTTGGGCTTGGAAAGCTTTTCTAAAAAAAATTAATAAGAAATTAATTTGGTCACAATATGTATTCAAAAATTATTAATTTCAAATGAAATACAACTTACATTTCTTTCTCATATTCCTTCAACTTCTTCTCTCTGTCCTGTAGATTGCCATTATAGTTTGATCGATCATTAGAATTTCTAAAACCATTGTAAAATTATAATTATTTTGTACATTATTAAAACATAATGTTTAAGTGTATAACTAAAATATATAGTTAGTAATTGTATTAGAACTAATCCAATTTTAAAACTATTTGATTGTAGTACTCATTAAGATTACTCAGTATGTGTTTTTAACAATGAATCATCAATTTATTGATTATGTTTCTAACATAACATTGTACTTTTCTTATACCTTACATTTCAGATTCTACAATAAGTATAAAACTAACTAGTAAAAACAATATTATGGTGGACAATTTAAACCTCAAATTTTAATAGGTTTACATTTACATTGGACATTGGCATGTCATGGAATCTACTAGAGTATAAAAATCACAATTTTTATTTAAAATGGTAACTTAAAAATATAATATTAACCAAAAATAAAATTTATTATTATTAGGTACTTAATTATGAAAATTAAAAATAATATTATTATATAAATAAAAACATAATGAAACATTAATTTAAAAACTATACTTTTTTATTTATTATTATTCACTACTTTTTTATTTTATTCATACTTTTTAAATATTATTTAAGATTGAGAATAGTTGATCTTTTTCATTAATTGACCGGTACCATTAGCCTCAATTAATAGCTCGTGCAACATTTTTGCCATTGTGTCAATTTATTTTAATATCTTAAGTTTCAAAATATTGACCACAGAAACATGATAGTTTGATATTTTATTATTATTATTACATTTATTGTTCATATAATGTAGGTAGCTGTATATTTTCTCTTATTAACACGTAAACTAGTCTTTGATAGATTAAATTAAATTTAATTATTTTTAGCAATCTTTTATTTTTGAAAAAATGTAATAAAATCATCATAAACATTAAGTAATCTTATTTTTTACTAAATAAAGTGTTTAGTGGTAAGGTAATTCAGAAAGCATTAAAATAGTAAAAATTACTGAATTAATAATTTTTTTTTTTTTTTGTCAGTCATAATTCATAATACAACAATTATTATAAAAATAAATTTTAAGATGAGAAAATGTTAGCATTACCAGTTATATTTTATTGGGTGTAAATATTATGTATTTCAAATCCAATTACTTGTAAGGTCTTGTAAGTTCACCATAGTTTACATGATTATCCTTAAAATTTCTTTTATCTAAATTATAGTTAGAATTCACATTACTATCTCCAGCATTATCATATTCTTTATAATTATTCTTTACATTGTTTTCCTTTTGTTTTGAATATTTGTAATCATCGTTAGGGTAATAATTAGAATGATACTTATTAGAATTATAGTTTTCACTATTATAGTTGTTATAATGACTCCTGATGTTATTATCCTTTCTTGAATGATAGGTGACAATATCCGGTTGATAATCTGATGGTTCATGATGATGATATTCTGGATCATAATGTTCATAACGTTTTCCATCATTTGAATTAGCATTATAATATTCTCGATTGGCATTTTCTACAATATAAATAATTATTAAGTAAATAAAAATGATATTGAAATGGTTTTGTAAAAATAAAGTACTAAGATTAATTAAATGATTATTTCATCAACAATCTAAGACTCAATATAATTTCAGAATTTATGAAATAAACATACAAAAATGTTTCAAATAGAAATTAAAATTAAACATTGTATTGCATGGATTGATAAAAATAAGATCAATGACAATGTCAATCATTTTTGAATTTGGTACAATTTTTTTAATTATTAAGTGCATATTTTACAAATATTTGTTTATATTGATGCATATAATGATGTTTTTATATCTCGTAGTTGCATTATATTAAGCACTAAGTATTAAAAATGAACCTTACTTCTTGGTCGGTATTCATCTTGGTACTGGTTATTTGAATGATCGGAATGCGAAAAACGACATGAAGATCCATATTTACAGAGTCCTTTGACGTAAAACTTGCATATTTGTCTGGACATTGCTCGAATCTTTTATGTGAGTAAGCTTTGATTCGACGGATCACCAAACAGACATTGGAAACCCGAACTCGCAAAATTAACCACTAGTTTAATAAAATAGGCTGCCAATAGAGATTAGAGACTGACAATTTAATATTTAAAAACATTTATATGCATGAAGCATGAAAATGTTAAATCGATAACATGTCCTATTATAATATTGTACTCAGCAACGGTTTCTTTTGATAACAATGATAAGAACTGCTATCGATCGATAGTGATTTTCTTCTGTAGCGATATCGATTGTATAGGTTTTTATGTCGATTGTCAGTACTCTGTTGATGGATATCGTCTGTCGATCGCAACTGCGGACTCACAATTAGGTACCAGTGGTGACTGGAGAATGGAGAGAGTGACAATGTCGTGATTGTTGGAGTAATCGAGTCCGTGTCCAACCCCCTTAACACTTTAGGTATTTTTTTCGTTAGAATTAATAAAATGGATTGGCAATGTTGGCCACTTCAGTATTTAATTCATACATTGATACATCCACATTGCAGAGGGTTTTTTATGATTTACTTCTGATTGGCTAATGCAATTAAAGGTTTTTAAATTTAACTATTATCTGGTTAACAAATGGAAACATGTCCTGTGGTTTTGTCCACGACTTGGTCCTAATTAGTAATATCACGCCCCACCGATGAGCACGGATGAGTTATAGAGTTATGCGTGTCGTACTGGTCATCATCGTCCGCCGAAAATAAAAACGCGAGCGACATGCGAATATTAAATACATTTCGAAAATTCCATTCCAACAGAACAGAATGATTAATATTGAAAACGAGGCGTGATATTTAGTTATCGCGATAATATTTTAGGGTTTTCGCGGGCGTACGGCACACAAACGCGAAAATACTGAATTTCGGAAATAGTTTTGCGCCACGTACAAATACTTAACGGTTTTGATGTCGTAAGGGGCGAGTATTAAAATTCGAAAAAAAAAAAATATAATGTTATAATATTTGCTTTTCAAACGCTTATAAGAAATAATTAGGACAATGGATTTGAATAATTTTGAAATGACAGTAAAAAGAACTTGTGTGGAATCTTCTATTAAATTTTCAAGTATTTTGTACAAGTCAAATATTTTTATCAACGATTATAAAAAAAAAAAAATTGAAATATAATGCAATAGTATGCAATTACCGTAAAACTTTAAATTCCAAACGGTTATTTTTTTCCTTTAAGTTCGGTAGAAATTTTTTTATAAATTTTTGAAGAATAACTTATGGACAACCTAGTGTTAAAATTTTGAACCTTAAGTATAAACAGAAAAAATTTATGAATTTTCAACTATAAAATAACTTGCAAATTATCGCGATTTTCACATATTTTAATCAAATTTGAACTTGATGGGCTTATAAATAAAATTTGAGTTAAACGATCTCCGATATTTTTTAGTCACGATAAGTATAACTTATAATAAACATTGTATTAAATTTTCAAAAGTTTTCGTACAGCCAAATAAATTTTATGGATATTTCAAAAAAAAAAACCTACAAAAATCAAAAATTTTAATTATCTATAAATAAGTCAAAATACATTGAAAAATTATCTATGTATAGAAAAAGCCAATATAAATATTTGGTGAAAATGTCAAGTGTTTGCGATTTTTTTGTTTTTGAGTTTTAAAAAAAATGTATTTTGTCAAAACGTGGATTTGCGTAAAATTTCCCGTTTTTTCGTAATTTTTTATTGTTTTTTTCGATGCGTTTAAAAATATTTAAAAAGTTGCATTTTCGATTCACCCATGTACTATCTACATTCACTTTCCTTTCATAAAAGTTGCTGTTTAAGAAAATCAAAGCATTTTTACTGGCAAAAAAGGCGTCGTCAGACACAAAAAAAAAACACACACTTCATTGTAAAATCAATAGATTCCATCACTCCGTTCAAAATCTAATACAAGGAATGATGAAAAATGTGTCCAAAAAAGAGTCCATATCTAACAAACGTTCAGAAACGTTTATCTAACGTTCGACGAATGTTTTTCGAATGTTTGTGTGATATAGGCGTGTTTCCAAACCAATTTGTTTGTTAATAATTCAAAAAAAAAATTAGGACGTCACAGTGTCACACCCGCACAATATGTTGAGACTTAAAACAAGTCTCATGCGAAAACCTTTCAACAGAACTACCTATAATAACTCTACATTCAAAATTTGACTTAATATAGGAGGGAAGTTTAACTGTGGCCGAGTGTTTATTTTTTTGATTAAATAATCATGGAAAAATTTATCGAAGCTTAAATTTCTATGATTCTTTATTGCGCTTAACAAAAGCTTATTAGATAACATAAAGTTTAATACCAAAAAAAGAAATCACTCCCATGTAATATTCTCCACAGTGCGGTGTGCAAATTGCATCTATTTATTTTCATTATGGTCCGTGTATTTTATCATTTATGAACGTTTAAAACAGTTTATAACAGTTTGTAACTGTTTTACGTGCGTGTGATCTGTACCTACCTATTACCTACGTATGTTGAGACTTGATAAGTGATTTACACCGCACCGCCTACACGCCTTTTTGTTCACGCGTTGCTGCTGCCAGCGGTTAATATCAACTGCTGACTGTTGTAAAGTATTTGAGTAGGAGTATTCAAATCCTTTTTAAATACTATTATCATTAGGTATTCTTGATGGTATTTTAAATACTTGTTTTCGCATTGAATACTATAATTTATATTGAATATTTTTGCTACATGCTTCGAGCAGTTATTTTTAATATTTACTCCAATTTATTATACTTTTCATCAGTACTTAGAATTAGGGAACTATGGCCGAAGATTAGTTGTCTAATACATAAATATTATACAGTATATTAAGTTCATAATAAAAAAAAAAAAACCAAAAGTATTTGAGTAGTATTTTAAATTCTTTTTAAAAGTATTTTTTACAACACAGAATGGTGAACGGCCTACTTGTCATTATCACCGGATGTCCGACACACAGTACACACACATACACAGATAAGTACACGTAATTAACTTAATTATAATTTTTGTTTATCTTTCTCCATGTTTATGTATTGTGAAATTGAGAATTATATAATTGTGAAGACCTATATGTGTGTGTGTGTGTGTGTGTGTGTGTGTGTGTGCAGTGCCAGATCTACAAGAAGGGGTGGGGAGCCGGGCGTACAATTATCTCAATTATTAAGGGCGTACATTTTATTTTTGTATACACATCCAGTAGGTAACAATTAATTCCTTTTGAAAATATTGTATTTATACATTTTATAAAAATTTAATATTCTTTTACTTGACAAAATAAAAACTTTTTAAATAACATGAGTGAAATGCAATATTTATTTATTTTTTTATAAATAAAGTTTATAATAATTCTTTTTAAAGAATCACTTTGTAAATAATAATGTATTCAATTTTTCCTTTTATTTTTTAAAGGTTCATCACTTCTATTGTAATAGCTATATTATTATATATAACTTTAAGAACCGCACTAGCTATTGACGATGTACAGTAAAACTGAATTATATTTTTTCGAAGGAAGAGTTTAATTAGTAAACTTCAATTAGAAAAAAAAACTGTATACCACTGTCTATTCTCCCTAAATGCTAAAATGATAAAATTAGTATTTAGTATGTCACTGGAAAAAGCTAAAACCACGCCGTACATTCACTCTCACGTGTATACGCCATGGAGAGCGCGTTTTTTCAAATCGTAGTAGCTAATATAATAATCTATACTTGTGCGAATCGCCACTCGTTTTTGTGAATTATACGTTTAATTAACGTGTCTGCGCGGAACGCCGCATTTATTTTTTATTTTTGTGTAAATCATTTGGTATGCGTTACTCGCCACTATGTGTAATCATTGCTGTGAACGGAGGACTATTTTATTTTATTTTTATTATTATTGTAAAGCGTATGGGCTAATCACCGTGATTTGTTATACTAGAAATTACGAATCTTTATAAATGATCACATTGTGATCAATATAATCAAATCGCTACCAGTTTTAATTATATTTTCGTCACACATTAACGATAGCGAGTAAACGCGATGGAAAGTGACAATTTTCAGTAAAACTACTCTATTTAAAAAACAAATGCCCAAAGAGGATTAATATATATAATTGGTGATGTTTCCACAGGGTATACTACATATACGCCGTATGCTCTCAACTTTATTTTGAAAATTCACGGGTATACTGCCTATACTTTCAAGTAGTTGGCGAAGAAATATAAAGTATAACACAACGATTGATTTAACAATATTATTATTTAAATAAATGTTGTCAAAGATATTCATATTTTACTTCAGACGATCGGCTCATTACTATTTAAATTATTTTTGTTAATATCTATTTACATATTTACATATACTTATACCCTCTACCATCACCGTATTTATCATTAAAATTGCCATATGAGAGACTCGTCAACGTATATTACAATATTATACTCTCAACAAAATGATGGGAACATCACTGTATATAATTTAATATTATTATGTACGTATGATAGACGTTTCTGTGTGACATGCCAATTTCTGGTTGATGAATTCTCCTGTGTACTGTTCGGCCAGGGACGGTTTGGAATCAAAAATCGGCCCGGGAAATTATAAACACAGCGGCCCATTTTTTGCTGCTTAGAAGTTTATAGTAATACCATATATTCATAATGTTAATTATTTTTAGATTCTGAACGGAGTGATGGAATCTATTGGTTTTACAACGATGTGTGATTTGTTTTTTTTTTTAAATATTTTATTTTATTTTTATTTTATTATTTTTGTATCTGTCATTACATTTTGGGGCAGTAAAAATGCTTTGATTTTCTTAAACAGCAACTTTTCTGAAAGGAAAATGAATGTAGATGGTACTTAGGCAAGTCAAAATCGCAATTTTTTCAATACTTTTTAAAAACCTCGAAATAAACGATAAAAAAATTACGAAAAAACAGGAAATTTTACGCAAAACCAGGTTTTGACAATCTCCTTTTTTTAAAAATGCTCTAACTCAAAAACAAAAACCGCATACACTTGAAATTTTCACCAAACGTTTAAATTAGCATTTTCTATACATAGTAACTTTTTCGAAGTATTTTGAAATTTTTTGAATTATATAAAGACAATTTAAATTTTCGATTTTTGTAAGTTTTTTTTTCTGAAATATCTATAAAATTTATTTGACTGTCCAAAAATTCTTGAAAATTGAATACAAGGCTTAATATAAGTTATGCTTATAGAAAATAAAAAAAATTGGAAATTGTTTCTCTCAAATGTTCTTTATAAGCCAATAAATTTCAAATACGTATAAAATATGTTAAAATTGCGATAATTTGCAAGTTATTTTGTAGTTGAAAATTCATAAAATGTTTTCTGTTTATACTTTAGGTTCAAAATTTTAACACTAGGTTATTCATAAGTTATTCTTCAAAAAACTATAAAAAAATGTCTACCGGACTTAATGAAAAAAATTTTATGACCGTTTGAAATTTAAATTTCTACGAAATTGCATAAAATATACCAGCTGTTAAGATTGGCATTTCCTTTATGTCATATTTTCTTTTAAAATATTATATTAGTTTTTAAGCTACTTATAGGCATTTGAAATATTCGATTTTTTTTTACATATTTTGTTTATAATCGTTAAGAACCACTGCACTAGTCACAGTACTTAGTAGTTACTAGGACAGAATACTTGCTACACGGCACACGCTATGCACTTGCTGGTAGATACGATACGTTGTGCATACAGTGCGATAAGCATTTGAAAAACCAATTTATATTTAGATAATCCACAAATAATATAATCATAGGTTTTTAATCTGACCGTCAGTGGCATATAGATTTATATAGTATGTTATTAACTATTTATAAAAAAAAATTATAAATTATTTTTTTATACCTACTATTTAGTAATAACCAATGACAATTATTTATTGCTGTCTATGTACTAAAAGAAGTGTTCATTTATATTTCCTTGATGTAATAAAACATGACCGACGAGATAGTATTATATTATTGTTAATAATAGTGCTATATTATACAAAGTCATAAATATAGACAGCGGCCCACCGGGAGTTTTCCAACTTCCCGGTGGGCCAATCCGTCCTCAGTCTGTTCCGATACGCTGGTATCTAGGTCTCTAGTTCTCTACCGTGCTGTTCTACGAGACGAATTTGGTAAGCGGCGTTTTAAACGGCTAGAAGAGTTTGTGGACGAAACGCACAGCACATACACTAGGGATGGGCAAACTCAATGCAGTACTAGAGGGCCAGAAAAGGTCAATAAAATTTACTAACACTGACATTTATTTTTTATATTTAATTGTTAATACGTCATGCGATGTTTTGCAATCAACATTTATTTTTTATATTTAATCGTTTATACATGTGGTATTTATTAACGAATGTGAGAATTGAGGATGTCTAGTTGCAGATGAAAATCCAGAAAAATAGACTTATATTTCTGTACAGTTGAAACACGTAATAGAGATGTGTCCTAAGGTTTCATATTCCAGATGATTTCTTTCCTTAGATTTTATATGTTTAACATTGGAAAATGTACGTTCATATATTATGTATGTATTTCCAAACATGGATAATATTTTTATAGTGCGAAATCTCGCATGTTAGGATTCCGAACTTAGGATACATATTTTTCAACTAGTCATGTTTTCCAAAACATTTCGTTTGTAGACAAAAATTGACCAGTTTGCAGCTCGCATAAATCTAATTGAAGTGATAAACATCCTGTTCTTCAATTTCAACTGCCATAGGAGGATTATTAAATAAATTTTTTGCTGCGTTCTGGACGTATAAGTTCAACTTCTTCAAATCGTCTTTGGAAGAATTCTATAATTAATTCATCGAAGTATGCAATGCAATGTTCGAAATTAAACTCATCGTCAAACTCTATTCATATAATTTCACAACACGGTAAATGTACACATTTCTTTTCATTATACATTTTTAAACATTTATAATTTTTTTCTTAAATAAATAAATATAATAAAATAAAATATCAAAAAATCCTAATATTTTTATAAAACAATTTGATGTGTAATATTGGCTAGTTAAAAATGGTACGTAAGTCCATCCCTGGTATACTTTATACACTATATACCATAGACCTATTAACAATTAACTAAATAATTATTAACTAGTTAATAGGTCTATGCGTCTATGCTATATACCATAAGGAATACATAAGCTCTTTGCCAACTCTGTATAGCCACTTTGCAAGACGTGACTGAACATTTTATTTTTTCATTTTGTGTTACTAATTATCATTGTCGTAGTAATAAAGATAAGAGACGTAATAAAAAATAATACGTCTGACTCGTGCGGGAAGGCAATAATTTTATTCCAGTCTTGGGCGAAATACTCATCCGCGACTATAATAATTGCTCATTAACCGCCCTTTTTACACACATTTATTTTACGAATTTGTCACGCGTGTAACGAAATTTATTCAAACTTCAATGCTACTAATAAATTGATACAGTGGAAAATGATTCTTATCAGTACAGTAGGCGGTAAAGACCAATAATACGGCCACAGATAAAATATCATGATAAAATTTTAATTTTATACAAAAGAAAGAAAATAAAATAATTTACTGTCATAGAAAGAAAAATAAAACGCAAAAATTTCTCATAATTTGAGAACCAATAATAATAATTTGGTTTGATGTCCTTTCTATAATTCATTCGTTTATTATCCGCGTTTACGGCTCTGGGCGATTATTTAATGTCCGCAACGTGCAACGCGTGGTAAAAATATATAATAATAAAAGAGTATCCAAGGAAGATAAAATATACATGCTGTACGTACGTAATAATATGAAGCAAACGGACTTTTCTGCTTGCCGCGTTATACAATCTCTTACACGTTTTTCATTTTCAATGTTCATGCAACGGTACTGTGATAACTATTATTATTACTGACGCATTAATAAACATAGGTAATAGGCATGATAAAAGATTGTATGTGAGTAGGCTCATGCGGAAAGGCAATTTCAGACATGCGTGGCCTTCGCTCGTGGCACACGTCGCCCACGACTAAAATAATTGTTCACTTTCGGCCCTTGTTACACGCAATAATATATTATACTATAACCTTATATATATATATATACATTGTACGTGCGGCGTTCACGAATCTTCGCAATTTTTGTTGTTATTAGTTTTATATTTTTATGCGTATGCGCGATTTTCTTAATTTTAAATTATATTTTTTTTATTATTATGTATACTTCTATTATTGAATCATTGTTGTTTCATAAGGGACATACTATATTATTACAATTTGTGTTATCTAAATTATTATTTGTATTGCTGTTAATAATTTATTTGTCAGATATTATTAACTATTTTTTATTCAACCAATATATTGTAATACATAATATTACCGGTTTATCACAATACCACTTTATATTCATTTTTACTACCAAATTGCTTTATTTATCTTATAGTTCCAAATACACGCATACACATCTACTGCACACTATTGCACCTTGAACACTTACACACTCCATTATACACCACGACGTGGTACATATTAGATTTCCGCGGCGATCCCAACCTAACCAATCTGATTGAGTTATACTTCACATATAGGTACACATACACCTACATATATGGTTGATTTTTTTCTTTTTGAAAAAAATAAGTGTATGTTAACTAGTATAGTGATTTAGTCATGTGGTGTAAGTGATGTGATCAAATGTGGTATTTCAAAACAAACGTTTTTGGTGTACCTATAGATTAAAATTAATCTACATTAAAATGTATTAAATGATAAGACGTACGACAATGACTAACACTGAAAATTAGAAAACGCGCCTATTATATGGTCGGTGAGAAAAAAAGTGTACACTAATATAACACGTTTTTAAAACAAACAGCATGTACGACTACACAATATTAATTTAAAACGAACGCTTTGGCGTACGTACTCATTATGAAAAAGTGTACACTTTTTGTCAAAACGAACAAACCTATAGTGTGTCCGGTGTAGTAGTCGGTGTTCGGTTAAATATTATAATATTATTGGTACTGTTTCGTACTGCCGGCCCAAATGCGACCTTTGATTATGCTGTTTACTGCAGAATAATTTGTGTTCGTTGGTACGTGTACCACTTAACGTTCATCTTGCATGCGTATTATGGAATGTACATATTATTTGTCATATTCTATTATAGATATAATTCAAGTATACTGTGCACCTCCCTGGTAATTATTCTAGCAGTGAGCCGGTGCCTATGGACACTTTTGTATATTATTATTATTTTAGTGACTATAGGTACACGATTTGCGCGAATAAATAAAATATCGGTCAGTTACGGTCGCGAAACGGTTAAAGACGACCGATTACGATCGGGAACGAGTGAACTCGTCGTTATTCGGTCGATTGGAAACATCAGCAGCAAAGTTCGGTTTACCGGTCGAAACACCGCCGCGGGTAGGTTCATAATGTAATTGAAAATTACCCAAACATTCTGAACTATATAATTATTATTACCTATTAGTTCGGTGTAAATAATATACGTAGTGTTCAGGGGGAAGGAGAGATCTGGGGCGTGGGTACGCTCGACCTTCATTAAAATATTGCTTCAGCCTTAGGCCGTCCCACTCATTTTGGATTTAAATAAAATTTTTATGCAACACATTTTTAAATATTATTCGTAAAACAATCATTTTTTGTAAACAATATAATAATGTAAAATAATAAACTCAATTCTAAGTTCATAACAATCATCGTTTCATTCGTGTTTCAACGGCTATAAATGTATTTCAAGCCATTTATTTTTATCTTGTCTAGGATCGTTTTAATAAGTATTATTATCGATCTTCGTCGCTGTTGACAGTTAAGTGAGACACATACCTACCTATTTATTCTATAACTTAGGTACTTGTGAATTAAATTTTCATGCGTACGCTCAATACTTCAATTATAAGTTTAAACATTTTTATTTTTAAAAACTCATTATTTCCTCCATAGTCTGTTATTAAATTATTAATTTTTGATTCAGACGATAGACATTACACTGTAATACCCATGATGTAAGTACTCATTTTGATATAATATTACAGAACAGATGGATATCTGGTAAACAACAGTCAATCGTTAGCTATTGAAAGTTGAGGTAGAAACGTAAAAACGATTGATCATAAATCATAATGCATAATAGTACGAGTATATCTGAATAAACGTATTTTATAATAAAACAAAAACAATTAAATATTTTAAAATTAAAGATTAACTTTTGCAGTGCTGCATCATTATTGTCAATATACAAATATGCAATATTATTTAATACCGTGTTTACATTTTACAGTAACTGCTGAAATAATTGGTCTTATGGAGTTACATTGAATGATAGAAGAAGAAGAGTCATATTATATATTGTTACATACATGTCGCATTTTTCTATAATATGTAGTGGATATTTTTAAATCCAATCACGAGTCACGGGTGAACTGGTCGACGATCGTCGAATCGTAGACTGACCGCAAACTATAGACTTTTTATCGGCTGATAGTTTAGTCAGATTTGGCTACAGATTCGGTGGTGACTACGTAAACGGCCAAATGCTCTCGACAATTTTGCTAGTTGGTACGCTGTTACCGAAGAAAGCGGTTGCGTGAAAATTAAATGTTGTCTAGAAAATATGTTATTAATTATTATACTATTTTTATTGCATTTATACAACGGAGGAGAAAGATTAAGAAGAAAAAAATCCGAGAGTTTTGGGTGCATCCTATCTACAGTGATAGATTATTGCAAGACAAGTTATATACGTTGTAATTACTCAAAATTACTTTGAATGCGATACCTCTTCTGATTGACATCGGAGTATTCTTTTAATTGTTTTTTATAGAGTGTGGGTGTTCTTTCAACTTTCTCTATCAAATTTTCTATGAACATTTCTACAAGCAACGATATCAACATGGGTTCATATAGGTACGCGGTGTCTTCCAGTATCAAATTGGATCTGTCGGTCGAATCGGTCGACTAATGAATCGTTACTAATGTGCGCGGACGGGGGGAGAGCGCCATACTGGATTAAGCACTTGGCCGGCAGTTCGCAGACTGTTTAGTTTGAAGACGATCGTGTTACTCATCAAACTTATTAATCGGCCGATATCAAATGGTTAAAATGTACGCAATGGCGAATCCAAAGGACGGATAATAGGGTAAATACACTTCCCCCATGGGCTCATTGTATTAATTATTACATTATTATTAGTTATTACATTTATGTTCTAATTTTACATATTTGTTATACGAACACAATAGTCAAAGATCAAAGGCCTATACTGAGGTTAAAACAGACTTAATATAAAATACAATACCTATAAATTTAATAGTAGCTTATAACCTTAGTAACGTACCCAAATGAGTTACGATAAACCGTCAGTCGGGACTTGGTAGTATGAAAATTTATTTGTACGCACTACACTCGTTAAAATCACAGGTGTACTAAGAAATAATAATAAAAATAATGAAATCATTGACCAGTTTGCCAAGAGCAAAAATAGAAAGCTAGAATTAATTCTTTAAATTTGAATTTAATATTTTATTTTATTGTTATTTTATTGACATACTATATATTATTGTGTAGAATGTAAATATATGTGACCTTATTATATTTTTAATTTTATATTTGTAAAGTGTATTGCATTATTTTTCAATTTATTTTTATTTGTGCTGTATTAGATCTGTAAAACGAGTGGTGTTATTAAATTATAAAAATGTTGTCATTGATACCAGCTTGTAAGAATCAATTAAAAATGATGATACTATAAAGTATGCTATTAAGTATGAATATTATCGGGTGGATAAATGTTAACTATCCCCCCGCACATTGATGAATTTCTGGATTCGCCTCTGAATGTGCACATACATATTTATATTGTAATTTTAAAGCCGACCAAACTATCGGCCGATAAAAAGTCTATAGTTTGCGACCTCTTTAAAAACATGATCGATAAACATATCGATTTGATTACATTATACAGCATTCAGACGTCAGATGATGATTGCGATAAGTGACGCGTCGAACGAGTCGTGCAGGACATAACAAATGTCTGGTGAGTTGACGGACGGTTATATCGACCCGGCTATTTTACTTGATACTGATATGACGTATAAGTGATATGATATGAAACATGCACGCGAGTTAAACACAACATAGTGAAATACAAGAAACAGCTACTAATAATTACTTTGCAAAATTATAATATGTAAATACGATCAAGTGTTGACGAACAATACAATACATTCGTACGAGTATATCTATATAGCTTTTATAATACCTAGATTTCAAAACGACGAAAATCCCATCACAACAAGCGTCGAGGAAACAAGATAATTCATCGGTGTGGGCTATTTTGAATATTATAAACTATTCAATACAAAATACTTATGCGTATAAATTTTAAAACGTCAAAATATTTGAATATATTTATGTAGTTATTTTTGTGTACGCTGCCCGGGTGTGCGTGGATTATTATTGTGCGCGCCCGTACACTAAAATACTTCGCTCAGTTCAATATGCAATTTTCTACTGGCCGTCCTTTTTTTTTCTACTTCTAAGGTGTCTAAATGTGTGTCGTGTAGCTCAGAGCTCAGTCAAAGTGGTTGGGAACTTCAAATCTGGCAAACTACACGTAGTGAAAGCTGTGTATACGCATGTTGTATATATTTGTACATATATCAATGTGTATGTGTGTGTGTGTGTGTGTGTGTGTGTGTGTGTGTGTGTGCGCATGTGTGAGTGTGTATATATGCGTTCGCCGTTCGTGCGTGTACTAGACACAAAGGATACAATATATTATAAAAAAAAAGTAATTAAAGTATGGTAATACTTAGATAATTCTGTTGTATGCTGGTTTTATGAATAATATAAATATTCAAACAGCTATATAGCAACTTACAGCAATAAAAATAATTAAAAACTAAGATGATGTATAAATAAATAAATAATTACAAAATGCAGTGATTAAGTATTATGTTAAATTTCGATATGTGTAATAACTAGATAACATGCATAGATGCAATACATTTTGAATTTTTCTCGAAACATGCACAATTATGCAATAACCATTAAATACGCAAAGAAGCATAGGTATTTGGTAATTGCTTGAAACAATTGTGATTCGTAAAGATTACTGACAAAAATTTAAAAGTATGAAAAGAAAAAAAAATATAGCTGATGCATAAAAATCCGTGCTCTAGATAAGAACATTGTACCCAAGCGAGTGTGGGACGAGAATCGTTGACTAAAAGTTTCTCACTTCCGTGAGAAGTTGCACACTGCCGTCGTATGTCAATCAATATATATTATATCAATATTTCCTTCTACAACGCAAGCACAGTTTTTCACTTTGTCCGCTAGTTGTCTATTGCCACGCTGTGCCGCCGCCGCTAAACTAATATTGTCTACCACTGTGTACGCGGCTGTTTCTTCAGTTTCTTGTACACTAAATATGATAATAATATTGGTATTCCGATAGTGATAGTCTATCACGTTGTCTCCAAAGGCGTCACGACTAGAATATAATATAATACTTAATATTATATGGATTCATATATGGATGCAATATATGGATATATATATATATATATAGTTAATAATATATTTTATAATAAAATATTAATGCTTTTCGATGAATTACCTATAAAATATTTTTATTATCTTATGATTAAACGATTATTTGATTCTTTTATTAAAAAAATAAATTAAAAACAAAAGTAATTGATTTTTAAAATTAAAATTAATCTTAATATAAAATAATTTAAAAAAAGTTGAAATCTTATAAATGTTTGAAACTTTATTCAATGGCAAGATGTTTTAAACGATGTTTAGACAGAATAATAATGTATGTACTTTCTTATCCTTTTTGAATGATATAAGTGATATTTTTTAATTTATTTATTCATTTTACCTAATTTAATTAATTTTTTTAATACTTAAACCTAACTTTTTAAACAATTAGTTACACATTATATATTAGGACATAATCAATAAGACAATAAATAATTATAAGCATGCCATAAATCTCTCACAAAGTCACAAAGTCTTTCACTTTGTTTTTACAATAACCATTTTAGAAAAGTTTTTTTTTATACACGCAACTGAATAATCGCTGGCATACTGCTACAACAAATCATAAATATTCGTCCAGAATACAAAATATTTATACGTTTAATACAATATTATTATATACCTATAGGCTATAGTCACTATTATTATTATTTTTTAAGATTTTTTAAGATTAGCATATACAGGGCTATCATAATAATATGAAGTCTCTGTCGTATAAAACTATATAACGGTTAATCGGATTATAATTTATAGGTCCGCCTTCTTTTAGTTAGACACAGTATATATATAGTCTGCAGATGGGTGAAGCTGTGAGGCAGTATAACTAATATTTCTTTACACATCTGAATATTTACTAGACACCGCTAACAATCATATCAAAAATCATTATAATCCATAATATTCTTAATTTAATCATATTCAAACGGGCTGGGGATCTATAAAAATATCAGAGTATCTAAATGACTCGGGATCAAAATGTTTCTATATCTAAACGTTTCGACTATACTTACGGGATTTTGAATGGTCACACCGGATCCGACGTCCTGAGAATTTAATATATTTTACCAAATTGTTCTGACCATCGAGTGTATACTATGACTATATACCTATTTCATAGTCGGCATATAAAGTATTAGGAGAAACTTTCTGATGAAATGAATTGCATAAATTTATTATTTCAACGGGTGCTAGTTTTGTAACTTTCTATTTGTTTATCTAGTAACACACGAAGTACTTAAATAAGTTCGTAATATTGTTTATTTCAAAACCATGATAGGTAAAAATTTTAATAACGGTATTAGACTAACTAGCTATACGAAAAGTGCCGTCCATAAACAATAGGTAGTTATTATAATATGTCTACAGTATAGGCGCAGAAAAATATTTTAAATCGTTTTGCACGAATATTAACAACAAACTGAAACGGTAGGAAAAAGTTGCAATTACAACGACGTTCGAACCACGATCATAATACCTACCACAATGATGATTTCGACATTAAAAAAAATACACGTGCGCATGAATATTTTAGAAATTAATCGTAATTTTCAGTTGAAAAAGCATATTTTAATGTTTTACGAAATTCTGCATGGTTTTTACTCAATGATGCACACTGCTCAGTGCTCGCAGGGAATTTTGAGGAATAAATTTCACCGGGCCAGAACGAATATTCACCGTTTATGAAATACTCACTATATTATCTAAATTTTAATTTGTAGAATGCTTATAATAGGTAACAAAAGAATTAATTAAAATATTTAGAATTATTACACAAGTATCATAGATCTATAATAACTTAAATGTAAGTCAGGTATAATAATATATTGGTGCAACATTTTGAAATTAATTAATTTCTTTTCAACATTATATTTATTTCGGAAATCTGTAGTACAAATAATGAGCTAAAATGATGGGTGATAAATGACAATTAACGGGAATTGCAGATGTAAGAAACATTCCAGAGGAGGTACTTCGTCGGGATAGCACCAAACCGTTTGAATCACTTCAAAATCTACCAGCGTTTTATATCATATCGATTAAAATCGGCCGGTTTTTACGACCGGGTTATTCGTTGTTAATTCGAAAACATCAGCATGAAACAAAATGTTATAAAACTATAATAATGAAACCATGTAAAATATGTAACTGATGAACAGAGTAAACGATTTTTATCAAACCGCCGAAATCTTCCACGCCGTTTTGGCCGTATTATTTTGATATACTCTCGTGGAGAAGAGAAGGGGGCCGACAATTAACGATACAGTTACTCGGTAGGAAGAGAATCTTTGGAAGTAGGTTACGCTGTAAAATGTAAAGCCGTTACTCGTGGAAGGGTTTAGAATATTGCAGTAAAAGTAGGACGAGACTTATAAACTCACTGGTACACCGCCGACCAGTTTAGTTGTACCTGATAACTATACCACGACTCAACCCAGGAAGGCGGTGTGTGATTTACGAGTTGTTCTCGTCTATTCGTCTCTAGATCGCATTCCTTTATTGGTAAGAAATACATATAATAATTTTTTTTTTCTGTGTTATTATTTGTATGTGTACTACTGTACTGCTTCTGATAATTTTGGTGCACACGTTAATTTTGTCCCGAACGACAACGAAACCTATAGTTTGATTTACTTTATTTAATTGTAAACATTGTATACGGTTTTTTATTTTTAAAAATGTTGATGCCAAGGTACAGATAGGCCAACCTACCTACTTCATTACGATTTATATCAAACTGATAAAATAATCAAAATTGGTAATAAATATAGTTAATGTACGCAATTTCAAACCATGGGTAACATTATAGTTTGTTATTTCATTGTTTGTTTTAGTATAAGCTATATTGCATCCCAAAAATTTTATTCCTAAAACATTCATTACGTTTATTCTTCATACATTTGATTTCTTATTGAGTTTTCTTACACAACGCAAGTCTAGTTTACACAAATTACAGAAGTAAATGTGAATATTTGAACTGTTTATTTTTTATGTAGTAAATTCCATATTTATTTTGTATTTTGTTATTGTCTGAACTTATTTCCATGCATTACTTACATATATTTAGCTAAGAATCAATAACCACTAACCAGCCAAGAAATATTTAAAAATAATTTAAACTATATATATATAAAATATGTATGTATACATAAAAATATTCATTTTCTTTACATTACATTTTTTATTGAGAATAAGAAGATCGATGTTTTCTAACGTATAGTTTTCTACTTATATATTATCAATTAGTTATTTGATTTATGAACTTTACGTGTATTTGAAATTTGAATAATTAATTATTGATTTACTTTATTTGAAAAATGATTTATTTTATTGAAACATTTCAAATGATTTAAATACTTAGTACATCTTATATTTATATCTCATTGTTTATAATAATACTCGTTTATGGAATAGGTAGGTGTGTACAGAATAATATAGTACATGAATGTGAGTCTATTCACATGCATCAAGTTATTTTAAATTTATTTATTTTGTTATATGTTTATGTAAAAGTATTAATACTTTATAATAGATATCAAACATACTGCGAAATATAGAATTATAAATGTAATATATAATTATCTTTGCACTAAAAATTTTATTGATGTTTTATTCAAGAACAAATAAGTAGCATTAAAAATTATTAAGAATAACTTAAATTTTTAGTATGCACTTTATTTCTAATTATAACCAATTGAATTATTGTTTTTAATACCGATTCACAGAAGTACGAAAATCCATAGACGAATATCTTAAGTTATGAAAATGTTAACGTTTTCTAATTTCTAATAGGATATGATTTGTACACTTTGTAATATTATAAGATATAATAATTAAATAGTAATAATACATTAAATACTTATATATTTTTCTTTATATGACAACAAACGGTCTTATCCTATAAGCCAAGTATTTATGTGAGAGGCAAGTAGTTTATTGAAAACTTAGAATCTATTTCTGTAATTGTATTTTGATCGTATAAAATCACCCACTGAGGTTTTTTCAATTACAAACCAGGCCAACCAGGTACTGAAAAACTATTGGAAACATATTATTTTTTCATGTTGATAAACCTTTATATAGAGTATGTTTCAAATTCAACTCAACTCGGTACTACGGTTTAGTAACAGTTATTACTTCCCATTTATACCGAAATCGTTTTAAATCATATAAAAGAATAATTGTGTTAGATGTACCGACTTATTTTATATAGTCGTATTATTTCGTAAGGGTATTTGTAATTCAGATGATAAACCAACTAACCCATTCAATATTTCAACCTACTAAGCTATTGTAGAAAACATTAGTTGTTTAATGCGCAATACCATTCGCTAAACCAAAAATAAAATCCTTTCATTTCGGATAAAGTTATTTATTTAGATCTGTCTTATTACCTATTCATTGTACAATTTTTTTAAGCAGCATCTAATTATATGCAATCTAGAATTTATACTCCAAACTCAAGATGTTTAATAACGCTTGCGTGTTATTATACCTAGTATTCAACCACAGAACTATTAGTAATGATATTAGATATTTATAAAATTAGTCATTCAGACATTTTTCTCTTTTATAGTTGTTTATTATTTAATTGATTGTATAATTTTTGAACTCTCTTAATTTAGATCATGCATAAATCAATTTTAAGAGTGCTAACAAATAATTGTAGAAAGTTAATTAAAGAATCATAAAGAATAAAACAATTATAATATTGAAAAAAAAAAACAGTTTTAGAGAAATTCCAAGTTGTGCATTGTAAATTAGAGTTCTCAGAATGAGATGAGACTACGAAAATTCTATGGTAATATTTCCTAATTCGTTGCGTAAAGATTTTTAAATTCGATGTGTGAAAACCATGCTACAGCATGATTATAAGGTGTGGGTGATGTTGTTGCCATTAAAAGTTTAAATAATATGTTTTGATGTCTGTTAATCTCACGTTGTAATTGAAATAATTTATATTTAGAATACATACCTTCAGAGAACAGATTTACGTAGTATTTATACAATTACATCAATTAACCCACTAAGGTTCTGTTAAAATATTAAAATTTTTGTTAATTTATCCTTATTTAACCTTTTATCTTTTAATCCACTACACTCTTGAGTTATTTATACTAATAACACATGCACATGCAAAATCGAATAATTTTATATTTTCAATAGGTAATATATATTCAATTGAATTCTTAGTTCATAAAAGTGCTATTACCTTAATAATTATATTCATAAATAGTTTAAAATTAGATTAATTGTTGATTTCATTAAACCGATTTTCCGTGAATTTTTTAATTAATAATAAAAAATGGTTTGACATGAATTTCAAGTAGTTTCATTTCTCATGAGAATCAAATTTTTTGGTTATAGTGTAATTTAGTTTAAGGGAATTGTAACTTGTAAGCCATGATTTTCTGTTTCTGTCTATTACACGCACCACATAGGGATTTAGACGTTTTATATTTCCAACGTACTGATTGATCAATTAACATGATAAGCATTTTGAAAACTGTTTTAAATTTGTCGTTATGGCTACTTTAGATCGACTTTCCCACTTTTTTGATTTTGTCCACCAAAATATCACAAAATAGAATTAAACAAATTGGAAACATAAAAATCAGCAAAAGTACATTTTTCGGTATGTTAAGTACAAAATTTAAAAAATGTAAGAAGGTCGATCTAAAGAACACTTCAAAACGAATTCAAATCAGTTTTTAAAATTCTTATTGCACTGATTGATGGATTGGTACGTTGAAAATATAAAATGCCTAAATTCCTATGTTGCGCGTGTGATACACAAAGACAAACGATAATGGCTTACATCCCTTTAATGCAGGTAATTGATTCAATAAGTGTTTTTCAACTATTATAATATGATGGCGATTGAACATTTCATTATTTTTTTTACTGGATGACTGAATAAATATAGTAATTATTCTACTCATGTAGTACTCCAAGCTTAATAATTAATTTTTATTTTTGCATTTATTTGTAACCACCATATATTAATTTTAATAATCGTACATGTAATCAGACCTTTCATCTCCACAAAGACATAGGTATATCTAAAATAACAGTAGAAAAAAAGGTGATGTTTTCTTTAAGCATTTATTAAATATTAGAAAATCATAAAAATCCTTTAATAAAAGGTTACATACATATCCCGTCACTTCCTAGAAATCCTCGTCACAGACTTAAAAGAAAATGGTGCAAAGGTAATTTAATTTAACCCTATAAGAACGCAACGTCCAAGCTAAATACTGCTAATGAGTGACTCCTAATTTAATCCTATATTGTTTTTGTTATTCTTATGTCACATATACTTATTGTACTTAATTGTGTAGATCGTATATTTTTGTAAAAAAAAAAAAATAATAAAATAAAAATAATAATATCCTACAATTAATGATCTAAAATAATACTACTATTTTAATTGTTATTTAAATTTTAATCGAGCGTATAATAAAATAACGAATTTTATATTTAAATTATAGTTTTAACAAAATATAATTTTGATTAACCCAATTTAATTTCTATTATTGTATTGTTTGACTGTATGATAATCAATATTATCCGACTTTGTTATAAGTACATCTCAATACTGTTTTCTTTTTAACTAAAATGCAATATTTTGTATCAGTTTTTAAATTAAAAAAATAGAAATACCCTAAGGATTGTTCACTCAAATGGTTTTACATCAAACATATTATTTACTTCAAGTAAAAAAAAAAAAAAGAAACCGCTGCAATAAATTATTTAATAATAATTTGCCTCGAAAGATATTTTAATTTAAAAATATAAATAAATAAACATATTTAAATTTTATATTATTTCCTAGCTATAGATGACCTGCCGACTGTAGAAGTACCTATATACCTATCAAAAATAATAATCCATAGAGAAATTTCGTCAATTGGTATATTATTATATTATATTCATTGTGTACTTGCCATTGGAATGCTGTCTTGACTTTCTTCGTGGTGAAGGGCACAAGGTTGTACGTGTTTATGGTCTCATAGGTCAGGCCCTAGTCAAAACGATCAATACGTCTTATAAGGAATATTCATACGGAGATAATTTATCGTCGTATAATTCAAATAAATCACAATGCTTAGGAAACATGTGCATTTTTAATAGTTAAAATTATCGAATGCGTAATAAAATAATATAATAAGTAATAAATCGTATATAGTAGAAGCAAATTGGTAATTAAAATGTTGAAATTATGTTAATTGAGAAACGTTATACCTAGGGTTGTAAATTTGAAATATTTCAAAATTGAAAATTTCACTGTTCTTGAAATATTTCAATGAAATTATGAAAAATATTTTTTTTTCTTTTAAACGTGTTTATAGATGATTAGAAATAATAATAAATTGATAAAACACAAAAAACATTGATTATGTATAACTTATCAGTTAGGTATCATTTATCAACCAAGGTTTACGAATTAAAAACCCTACCTAAATACTGTTAATGGTCAATGGTTATAAATTATTAATTAATAATTATATATTTATATGGTATTTGTATATTGGTATTAATTTTATTATATTTTTGTTATCATTTATCAATTGAATCTAAATTCAAAATCTTCTAAATTATAAAACATGTTGTGTTCATAGACATGTAAAACAACTAGATAGCGGATTTGCATATTACATTCCCATAGGAACATTAAAGTCTAGTGGCCATTTGCCAACAAGGAAATGTTTAAAAAATAACTCAATAGATAAGATTATATGAAAATAAGATACCTTTGCATATTTATATGACATAATAGTATAATATACCTATATTACAAATATATACAATATACATATTTGATATAATCAATCATGCAATTTTTCCCTGTTGGCATATGGCTGACTACAATATATTGTCTTATTGTCGGTTATCTAGGTTTTTTTATGTCTATGTTTGTGTATTATTATGTATGTAGTTTGTAACTATGTTACATATATAATTTATTTCATACAACAAACCAACTTTTAAAAAGATTCACTTGGAAATAAAAAAAAAATATATTTCATGGAAATGAAATATTTCATGAATTTTTCATGAAATATTTCAAGAAAATAAATTTCATGAAATTTTACAACCTTAGTTATACCTGAATCCGTTGAAATACGACTATTCAAAGATCGAACTTTAAAACTCTTTACTAATACTACAAAGGTCTTTATAGAAATGGAATTTACAATTTATTTCTTAACCATTGATTATTACGTTTATATAATGAATAATAATAATCGAACTACCGTTGAAAAAATTATAATAATATGCACCATAGCATTTAGTATATTAAATATAGATATTTAATAGAACATTGTTGAAAAAATAGGTATCTGAAATATGAAGCAATCGGCTAGTAATTTAATTTTATAAGACATTTTGAATATTATATAATTATAGAACTCATATATAACTGTCTATTTATCGTTAGATCTATTTTTTGAATGGTTATTTTTTTTCAATTATTTAGTTGTATTATTTGTTTAAATCATCGTATTAAAAAATGCATCTCCAAAATCATAGCTAGTATGAAGTATAGGGATATTTCAGTTTAAAAAAATGATGTATTATGCATAATAAATACTAAAATATGTAAACATTTGGTCATAATATTGTTATGATAACATTTTATTTTTCATTTAAAAAATTGATTTTTATATACTTAAAACTTAAATAAAAATTAACTGTTTAAAATCTGCCGATGGTAATACTCTATAAATTATATCACTTGCTTAACAATATCTTTTTATCTTTGAGTTTCGTATAGTATTTTTAGCAGTACAAATTAAAATATTATGTTAACATTTTTCTTGTACTTCTATTTCTTTTTTCATCACTCTAAACGTATAATAATACCCATTTTGGGATTTTTATTTAGTTGCTGTAACTAAGAACAAAGAGTTTATACTTGTAAGGTCTAATTCCTAATTGAGTAAGGACTATAAATAAAATAAAATAAAATTATACCAATCAACTTATCTTATAGTACATAATTAACCATAAATTGAAGAAATTGCTCAAGACTCATTCTTTGGTGTTTGAAACATGATGTTAATCAGTCTTTTGTAATGTGGTGTTTCATACTATTATCAAACTGAGATATAATTATAATTTAAATTATGTTAGATTTTACAGACCATAAAATATTATTAGCTCTTTGTAGTTATTATCTTATTAACATAAATTTCATACGCATAAGTTATAAAATATCACTCTTGATAAAGAATGAATTATGCTTTGAATTATTTCCCCACTTATAAGAAATACTGTACCTATTATAATAACTATAAGGGATGTTTGTTTTTCATTTTTCAATCAAACTATGACATGTATTATATTTTTGTTTTCACGAAACAAATTTTATAAGAGTTGATTTAAAATTAAGGATTGTACTAACTGTATAAATGTAAAATAGATATTCAACTGCCATAATATCTAAATTATAAGCTTAATTTATTAAATTAAGTACTTATACCTATTTTTTTAACCCAATTTACCAACTTCAAGAATCAAAAGTGAAAATATAACCACTACTAGATAAAATAAAAATATCCCAGTAGGAATTTTATAATTTCCGAACAATTTTTTTCTGTTCTAGTAAAACTTCGTAGGTATTTAATAATTTCACTTCAAAATATACATTTTAAAAATTATCTACTCATACTTATAACTTATAAGTATACAATTTTTCGTCTTATTTCCATTTGAAGAGAAACCATAATAGAATACAATTTATTATTCTAAATATCAATGTTTCATTTAGTATACAATAAAAATCAACATTTTTCACATCTCACATGTTTGTTTTTTTCTAAGTTATAATGGGTAATAAAAGTTATAGAAATAACTGTTTTACGTGAGTTAGTAATGATTTCATAGGTATAGTAATAAACTAAACATAAGTGTTTAGCGTTTGGTTTATTTATGTAGTACCTATAATACATGTACTCATATATATATATATATAGAAATATATATGATATTTAATGTCATCTTTAATATCTTGCCAACAGCTTATTCACGATTTGATGTTACTGCGTTAAACATTAAACAGTATAAAATCCATTCAACTTTCCAACGTTTAATGTAAGCAAATTGTTCAACCTATGTTTATGGGAGCAAAGATTTTTGGCCGCAATTTTAAGTAGATACCTACAATGAATAGAGATTTCAACGGTTTCGTTCAAAATTTTTGAAAAATTTTTTTTTTTTTTTGCACCAAGTGGCCATCAATACTTCACTATAAAATTGCATATTAAACTCGAGCCTATGTCATATTTTTTTTATTGTCTGTTATATAGACGAAAATATTTTGCATATTTTAATGTTGAAATCAGATAAAACCTTTAAATTGTTCCATTTATGTATGTGTTAAGAAATTTACAATTTACAAAATATTTAAGATTTCACTGTATTTTTTTTTTTATTTATCTGAAAATACCGTAACTTACTGCTGAGGCGCTGACCATAAACATAGGGATAATATTTCTATTTTTTCCATATTATGGATATATTCAGTGGACAAACAGGAGTTTTCCAGAAACAGCTGTCCTCTGAATTTTTATTTGGTAGTGCTTACTTCTATTATATAATACTTATATGAAATACTTATATATTAATGCAAAAGCATAAAATTATTATTACCTACTAATAAGTGTTTTTTTTTATAAATTTAGAATTTATTATTTTTTTAAAGAATAAATTTTCAAGTATTTTCGTTTAGAATTATTGAAGTGGCTTAGTATTCTAGAAACCTGTAATATTGTTCCATTCCCATGATCTTTGTTTCATTTATAAATTTATTAATATAATACAATATAAATTATATTATTTAAAAAAATAAATTCAATAGTGCTGATCCTCATGATTTTGAATAATACTCTTGTGTGTTTTAAGCAAGAATATCTTCATAAGTTTTTTTAAAAAATTATTTCACAATTATATTTAAAATTATATCATACAAAATGCACCCGTTGGAAATAATGTAGTTTGTTTAATTTATATAAATTATAAACTATACAGGTACAAATTTCATTAAAATATCAAATCCCAGTTAATAGTTATTATTTGAAAATTGTGTCTTTGACTGGTACATGTATATCATAATAAAGGATTTAATATCCTAACATACATAAAAGTATGAATATTTATATGCTACTTACAACTTAACAACTACATCGTCATGTTTTGCAAAACCATATAAATATTATTTTTTAAGACTTTAAAGTTGTGAAGGTACATAAGTAAAGTTAATATAAGTAATAAGACAAATAAAAATATTGTTAATTATATAAATAGCAATCTAAAGTTAAACATATTATTATTGAATTGCTGTCCGAAATGAATGTTTTTATCATTGCGAAGGTCTCATATTCATCAATACACACAGTTATATATTTTATAATACATTTATTTTATCCTCAAAAATATGTAGTATAAAAAAAAAAAATAAGAACGTAGTTAGTATCAATATTTTTAGTTTCCTTCAGTGGAAAGGAAACTGGTAAAATCGAAAATCGTACAGATAAAATATATTGTATTACCTACGTGTAGTTTTGACTTAATGAGATTTTGTATAGAAATAGCCAAATAGGTATTACTGCAATGTTACGAGCCAAAAATATAGTAACAGAAAGAAAACATTAAACAGCTAATATTTACTTTTTGCTGAGATGTATACAAGTGCTTGATTTATTTTTCTAACAGTCACGTTGTGTTTTCAAACATAATTATAATTCATAATTCACATTACGTACACTTTTTTGTCAACAGTTAATATTTTGTCGTACAATGTATCTTATACTATTATTTTATCAATGAAATATTTTCAAATGATAAACCTCATTCAAATATTTACTAGAGATTCCAGTTTGAGTTTTTATTAAATGTTATTTTAAGCATTATTTTATTATATTCATCGTGATGATAACATTTAATACTTACCTTAAAACACTCGAAAAAAAAAATAAAAGTATGAAGACTGATAAACTAAAACGTTCATGTTGGCTTGAAATTTTGTAACCTACGTGGTTTCGTTTCGGCAGTAACATTATCTATAATATTATAAGTAACTCGGTGCAACGATGCTAATATTACGGAGTCATATTTTTCTTCACGAGTAGTTGCAGTACACACTACACGATATATTAATTGTTTTAAAAATAAGCAACAAAACATATCTAATCATAAATGAACAAAGAAGTGTATTTTTCGCGTAACAGTAATAACCACATTACTTGCCCTGTAACATATATATATATAAACTGAAGTATACAATAACTAGTAACTACAATAATAATAATTATTGCAAGAGAAAGATGATGAAAATCCATAATAAAAAAAATAAAAAAAACACTTTCACTGATCATTATATTATATTAATATCATTGTGATACCGTTGTATAAAAATAGATTATATAATAAACAAAGACTGTTACATCAAATCCTTTTTTAAGGGTAGACATTGTTCTATAATACACTCTCGTCTCTCTGTATTTTGAGGTGTCAAGATTTGTCTACTGTTCAGTACTGTTTATTATACTAGATATGTTCAATGGGGTTTCACAATAATATATTTATTATATAATATTTAATTACCTAGTTCGTATGTTCATAAATCTTAAATCTACGAATAAACATATCAAACCCGGATAAATAAACAAATAAATTGCAAAGAAAACATAACAAAAAATGTATAACTTTTATTATCTACCTACTTATTTGAATTGTAAATGAAAATGCTATTGTCATTGATGAGCGATTCATAAGAAACTTCAAATTTCCTTACGAATGGCTAGTATTAATTTGAAACAGTTGGTTATTAATTTATAATTATAACAGTAATTTATTAATTTATTACAAATTCCGCTCCCACATAACACTTATTAATTAACATACATTTGTAATTGACGTCTTACTCTGACAAAAATACACGCTAACATATATATGATTTAATTTGATATACGAAATTCATTAACTTATGTTGAACCCAACGAAACTGTTTCACACTTAATACATGTATATACCTTTAATTATAATATTATTGTCCTACAAAACTAGTTACACTTGTTCCAAGATAAAATTAGCATAGTAGTTAATTTTAATTACATTTTTGTTTAATGAAACACTATTTTATAATTTGGTTTTTTCTGAAAATTCTGTGTTCAATTTACTTACAGTAGTATTAACAATTTACAATTTCACTCAATTTTCATTGTATTATTTAACAATAGCTGCAGTATAGGTAGATGTATGATGTTCAATTATAACTCAGTATTATGGGTTGCATAATACATAATGTATTACTTTTAACGGATTGAGTGAAATAACTTACTTGTGGATACAAAAAAAAAAAGTTAAATTATGAGTTTCACTGGGTATACTGGGTACACAACAAAAGCTTTTATACCTCAAAAAAATAAAAATAAATGCATAAGGACCCTATAGCCTTAGTCGAATATTTTCATTGAAACATTAGACTACTGGATCACTGTTACGATGCATGATAAAATATTAAACAAAACATCTTATGAATCAATTGTCAAAATAACGAAACTCCGAGCTTCATTATTTCTCGTACCTACGAAAATGTTCTTTATATTCCGTCCAGGATCCAGCTCAATAGAAAGTTAGATATTTTATCATTCAATGCCAGATAGTAAATATTCAACTGTGTTCTTCGTGTATATATATATATATATATATATATAAATATATACGCATTTTCTCTTACAAGGATCATTATCATTTATTTATAAGAGAAACGTATATTGCCGATGGTATAAGTATGTATCTTAATCAACGTCAAACATAGCAAAGAGAAATCAACGACGAATTGAGTTAACTACTAATTATTGTTATTACCCGAAACCGGTATAGTTTTCACGATCAATTCCGAGAACAACGTGTACTTACATCTATATTATTATATTAGGAAGAAAACGTTTAACCGTAACTCGATAATTTTTCACTTGTAAAAACGTAATAATAATAATAATATAATAATGCATTTTCGTTTGTAGCGCACACACTATACTTGCTACCCGTGCACCGCGCGGAAAATACCTACATATTATATCCACACGCTCATTAATCGGCCACATTCCAATTAGATAGTTTCTGTGTCAGTAAGCCAAACCGTTAGGAATTTATATACGTACCTGCACGTTGTGCGTACCTATACGTACTATTTTTTTCCCCTTCTTTTCCCGCAACTTGTGTTTTGTTCAGTATAATAATATTATTCATAGTGCATCCATGTTGCTACGACGACGACAACGCACGGATTATTTATCGAAATCTTATACGGTGTCTGCGGAACATCGTTGGGTTCACGCGTTGTTATTAACGATGTATTCATGTACCTATGTATCATTAGGCAACGCACTCTCACGAACGGACACGCAACGCGCATTGTTGATGGATTTTATTTTTTCTGACATTATACACATTATACGCTTATGATCGTGGACGGGGAATCGCGTGTGCAGTGAATATGCACGCTTATGAGATAATAAAATTTATAAGTTTGGACCCTCAAGTCACGGGTTACCGACGCAACCATTTGATATTGAACCATGCGATTACAAAATAAAGTAGAAATCGTTTATAATGATATTGAAGGGAGGACAGGTAGAAACGAAAAAAAAGAACAAATAACAATAATACTCACCGGTGTTAACGACTATCTTACCTACTGTACAGGTACAAAAATATTTACTGAAGTCGAGGAAAACGGTGTCGTTATGAACGGTTTCTACTCCATGCTTTCTTCCTTAATCGAATTGTTTATAGTCGCTCTGAAACATTAATCATAACTCGTAGGTACCCATAATATGATGTTATTATTATTATGATTTAACCACATTTTTCCATTTCAATTCGTAATTATTATGCAATGCCAGGTTATTTTATTTTTATTTCAATTTTTAATTTATTCTATGTAAATAGTAAAAAAGAAATGCTGGGATACCTCTTGCATATATTTTATTTTAATTATACAATAATGTGATGGCCGATTGATTAAATTGATTCGGTGGCAGCGCGATCGATCATCATTACTAACAATTATCACTATCCGTGGAACGTGATTCAAAATAAAATAGCCTAGTAGCGCACGCAATGAAAGTTATACTTACAGTTGAGGAAATGTAATTCCTACATTGTACTCGTAGATAGCTTCGAAGTACAAAACCAATTGTAATTTTATATTAAACGAATAACAAAAACCTTATTTATTTTATTTTTCACATTAGTAATTGGCTTAGTTCTTCTCAATATCCTATGTTTGATTCGATTGTTGTGGTTCAAAAAATTGTTATACGATTTCAATTTATTTCAGTTTATCGAATTACTTGAAATACGTTTTGATGTGGATATAATAGTCAAATTAATAAATAAGTGCAAGTATACTTATTTCAAAATATTTATCTAGTAATTTATTTTCAACCGCTTCAAATATAATACCGTGATATCTATAGCCACATAAGTAATATAAACCTATGTGTACACATAGTAGTAACATAATACGTGGATTCCACAGTGGATATGTGTATCTTATGGAACACCTGTTTTGTTCACTTTATTGTCACATTCGAAATACACATATTTATTAATTTCTTTTATTATATTTGTATGATATGCAAGAACCAATAATGCGACATTATATTGTTGTGGTATGAAATCGTATTTTTTTTTTTTAATTTATTTCAATTGAAATTAAATTTCCTTTTTTTAATTAAATTAGGTAGTTAAATTTATAAAAAATGAACGTACTTTATTTGAAGCATGTAGTATTGGCTGAATTACAAAAAAAAAAATTGTATACATATATAAATCTAGCTACAATTATTCGCAGGAGAAAAGCATTATTCTGTGACCAATTGATCTTTCCGTAACCTTTTCGGTGAAATTATTTACAAAAACAGAATAAAAACAACAAATCAATTTAAAAAACAAAATCCTTATCATTCATGATTCAAGTATACATACTCAAACTCAACATAAATACAAGTTATAGATCTAAGTACTTGAAATGCTTGACGTTAACGATCAACTTTTCTGGGCTAGGATAGGTTATTATACATTATTTATTATTATTTTGTTTTTCAATGAATTAAATAATGTAATTTTTACTATTTTATACGCCTATATAATGTATTTTTTGAATCATTTTCACAAATTAATAAGAATCATTATTTTCTTACGTTCGATTTATGATCGAGGATAGAAATATTGATAATTTAAGATTTATCGAAAACAAAAGCTTTGTCATGCCCGGCAGAAAGCAGTATAAAATATAATACAGTACACCATATAATAGTTAGCTAATATAATATATTTTTATCACTGTTATTATACAATCATAAAGTTTAATAGTATATTGACTTTGATTTTATTATCTTTTTACAGATTAAGATGATTAGACAAATACTTCTGTTCGTCTTCGGTTTGACGATGGTTGTAGCACAAAGGAGATTAGCATTGCCAGACCCACGTAGCTGTTCTAGCAGTAAGTTTCATCGTGATTAACATTCTGCGATAAACAAATAAGAAATAAACAAAAATATGTGATCCTATTAACCCTATTTACATATTTATAAATTGTAAAATAATAACTCTTGGCCAGAATAAAAAAAATATCTAATTTCTTTCGAATGTCTGAATTTTTACAACTTCATTCTCGCTATATAATACGATTAAAGTGGTACTGAAATTATAACCTAAGCATAATCTGATAACCATTTCAGCTGATAACTATAATGATATTATCTTCCGTTCGCTAAACTTCAGTTTGTTATTTTTTAAATAAAGATTATTCCATTTACTAAATGTCTCATAATTGGGCTTTTTATTTTATATTATTACGAGTAAATATGTAAAACCATAAAGAAATTGCCTTACATTTACTTGTATTTAAAATATATTTTTATTGTTGTTACTGTTTTCTAAGATTTTTTAACGTTTTTGGGATGATTCGACACAAAAAATACTCCGCTTATAGAACTTAATTGTCTATTCCACACTAATTGAAAAAAAATATTTTTTTTAATTAAACATATAGAATAACATTAAACAATGTCGAATAGAAACCGTATAAAATTTTACGTACGATGTAGTGATTAGGTATGATTTAAATCATAAATAAAGTGCAAACATATTTGAAATTATAAATTCAAACTCAAAATGCAAAATGCAAACTCAGTACATATATATATATATATATATATATATATGTATATCAATGTATCTCATATAAAATTATTACAACTCATTATTCTTTCAATGAGATGGATAGTGTTTTTTGGTATCACGTTGATAATAATTCAAAGATGTGATGTTAAAATTCCTTAGGAATCGGATGTATAAATGTTTACTTAGTACATTTCTAATTTAGACGTTGAAAATATTAAGCAGAAAGTTGTTAATTATGATTTTTAGAATTGAGTATGTTTTTTCCCCAGGAATTCGTCATGCTACTTACCGAGATGCTCGCGGAGTTACGCATTCATACTTTTTCAGTTGGGAACACGCTCCTACAAAAAGTTTAGAGGTGGACTGGTTGGACGCCAGAAACATTTGCCGAAGACATTGCATGGACGCAGTGAGCTTAGAAACTCCACAAGAGAACGAGTTTGTCAAACAAAGAATATCCAGAGGTAAAATATCATTTGAACATTGAGTCTTTAGCACGTAGAAATTATGTATTTTTAAGTTTGACCGTAAAAATCAGAATGACGAACATAATCATATCTCCTTCAGTAGTAATTTTTTTTCTTTTTTTACAAAGCACTTCACTAAAGTGACAAGACTGAATGTCCGTTAAGTATATTTTCCCATAAATAAATTCTGTGGATTATTCTCTTTCAAACTATATTATTGAAAGATTAATAAAAAAAAAAAATACACAAATCTTATTGTTGAATGCATTTTAATTTTAAAGGAAACATCAGATACATTTGGACATCGGGACGAAAATGTAACTTTAACGGGTGCGACCGTCCTGATTTAGTACCAGCTAACGTTAACGGTTGGTTCTGGTCTGGTTCTGGTGCGAAAATCGGACCAACTACTCAACGTAATTCTGGTGACTGGAGTAGCACTGGAGGCTTTGGCCAAGCACAACCGGACAACAGAGAAGCACCACAAGTACGCATTAGAGTTTTTTTTATATATATATTTTAATGATATATATATACTTTATATACATCGAATTCTATGGCTGACATTATTGAACAATTCAAAACAACAATAAAAATTTTTACATGTTCACAATACTACAAATATATACTCTAATTGCGAATTTCAAGGTAAAATACAAATGTCCCCTGTCCATAACTTTTTTTAATTATTCACACTTGATAGTAAGCGTAATATTTTCAATTGGTGTATTGAATTCAAAGTTATTTTATTAACTTCCAACACCATAAAATGGAAAAAATATACTTCAAAACCTTTTTTTCTTTTCTCTTAAGATATCAATATAATATTTTAAGGCATATTCTGAATATATGCAGTTTTACTTAGCAGTAAAAAAATCCTATAGTTAAACGCTTACCATGGCGTGATTACAACGAATATTTATGAGTGTTACCTTATAAGTGTTTAAAATGAATTATAATAATGCAATAAGCCAGTATAATTGGAAAAAACAAAACTAATGTAAAATCTGATTACATAATTATTGCACATAACAAATCATGACTTACACCCGACTAATGCAATGTGCATAAACATTGAACTGTTAGTGCAGTTATAATCTAATGTATAATAATGTTACGGTCTCACAGGTTTAAAAATATTTAATGTTCTCTATTTGTCCAATGAATTATAATTTTGAATTTCGTGTTATTTATAGGGCAACGACGAATCGTGTTTAGCTGTGTTGAACAACTTTTATCAAGATGGAGTGAAATGGCACGATGTTGCGTGTCACCATTTGAAACCATTTGTATGCGAAGATAGTGATGAACTTTTAAACTTCGTACGTTCTCGCAACCAAGGAATTCGTCTTTAAGAAGCATAGTTTATTATTTTGTATTTAAATTAATTATGGATTGCACTCATTATGCATTTCATAATATATTCACTAAACATAAATATGCACTCTTCAAAGCCCTCGATATTCAAGGTTTATCAATATTTATTTAAATTTTTATTCTGATAGACTATTTGTTTCCTGTTTTTGATGATTGTACAATTTTTACTATCAATTTTTACATTTTATATTTAATTTTAAGTTCAAATAAATTTTTTATATTTTATATAAAATTGAATATGAAAGATTTTGTTATTTATATATTTTACACCTGGGTTAACAACTAGAAAATTATGCGAAAATATTTTTAAGTGAAATACCTAATTAGTGGTTATATTTATCTTTCACGGAAATTCTTTAATTGTATTAAATTATTTTCCTTACTCCGCAGTCTTTGACCATTTTGTTCTCATAACTTAACCTTTTACTTACCTATTCTTTTTAATCCTACCAAAGTACCAAATATAATATTTCCGACAACACCTAATGATATTTTCAAAAAAATTACAAAATGGTACTTATCTGTGTATCAATTACATAATTATTTAATCTAAATCAGTAGGTAATCTATTCGTCAACGTATTATGATTTATAATAGTGGATCAACGGGTAAGTGTAGATTAATATTTAGATTAATGTATCATCATCAAAACTGTTTTAATTAATTTTACATCGTACAAAATCAACGTTATAGTTACAAATGATTTGAATTACGTTTCACCACTTTGATTAATCACTATTAAGAAAAAGTTATAGTAAATTTAATGGTTGATTAGTATTTATTTGTTTACGCCCTGAAGGCAAATAGTGCACTGAATACAGAAAATTAAATATAGACAAAAACTGAAGTATTATTATTATAGTTTTGTTCAATGTAATTTTGAAGTAACAATTGATTTTACAAATGCTTAGTCCTATTGATATACGATTGGCTTTTATGAATCTAAAATGGCAGCGTTGCCCAAACTATGATTTATAGTGGTATTAGTACTCTGATGCTTAAGTGTTCGAAAAAAAAAAGTTATGATGGAAAAATAAAGAATTTGATTTATTTAAAACTGTTGACTTCAGAAGTATGCATTATAATATGTTTTCATGATGCACGATTAGTCATAAATAAAACCAGACTGTCACTGTCAAATAAAATAAAATATTATCCGATGATTAAAATAGTAATAATAAAAAAGAATAAAATATTTGTTAAATAGGTAGGAGTATGCAAGTGAATGAAAAAGATTAGTTAATGCTTTATTACACCGCTAAGTTTTTAGCGATAAAAAATAAAATTTCACAAGAATTATTAATCACAAGACAATTTATGTTAAAAATCTTGTAAATAATTATTTCACGTCTAAATGATAAAAGGTCACTACTCACTAGAGGGCTGAGGTTTCGTGGTTCGTTTAATCTTATAAGAGATTTAGGTATGAGTGAACAGCTTTATATTATCTTGAACTCCGGAGTGCGTAAAATTATAACAAAAAAAAAAAAATGTTAATTTCCAATGGTAAATAATACGGTGCATACCAATGCAACCTTAACATTATGAAAAACATTGATCACCAATCAAATCGCGGAATAATAGCAAATACCTATCTGAGTATTATATAATATTTATAACGATACAATTCAACGTTTAAGTAATATACTTGGAAATCCCAAGTGTTAAGCAACAGGATAATAATAATACTTTATACTTTATAGTCTTTACCCGATTACATAATTTTTCATACTTTTATAGTCTTGACATTTTAATTATTTTTTATTAATGCTGTTGATATAAAATATTATAGGCCATTAATTCATTTCTGTATAATCCCTATTATGAAACATAACATAAAAAAAAAAATTAACCTATTTAATACCTATTACAGGAACTGATATTTGATATACTCAATAGGATCCTTCTCAAGTATTGACAAAATTTTGATATCTACGTACTTCAACAATAATAGTAATCCTCCATTTCAGGAATCTATGTAAACATGGACAGTAAATGTCCACGGATAACATTGATGCGTAAAAAGATGGCCAACAACTGGTATATTGTGTGTTCAAGTAAAACGTATGTGTAGGCGATATATTTATAAATAGTCATTAGAAAAATTAACGAAGTTGAAAAATGTTCGGTCATCTGTTGAGGTATAATCAGTTTATGTAGTATGGCGAACATTTTTGAAGGACGAATAAGGGGGAGACACAAAGGGAGGGATGATCGAGAAAGACGTTCCATATAGAAGGAACGATAAAACAGATAAACTGTAACCGATAGGAGGACATAAAAAGACTTGCTCTTAGCAGAGAAAAACGAAAAATTAGATTTGCAACAAGGTAAGGTCTTTGATGAAGAGAAGAAATAAAAATGTATACTTAGGTATGCTTTTAGGAATACCGGCAAAGTATTAATATAATACCCAGATATTATTAAATTTATACACAGATATTACATTTACCTATATGTATATTTTTTTTCGGTCTATGTTCACCATGTATGTTTCCAACCAATCCTTAGTTCGTCTAATAGTATTTTTTGAGTTGCTGATATATCACTATATATTATTATACAATGTATATATTATATTATTTATATGTTGATAAGTCAAAAACTAATAACCCACAGTAAACCAGCAGCATTGAAATACATACGTTGTTTTCTGTTTGTTTTACAATCGATAATCGTACACCCATAGGGTACAAGACAAAATACTGAGCCAGAAAATATACCATACACTATATTTGCTGCGTACTAATGTACCATATTGACGTATAATAATTAATGTTAAAATAATATTACCATAATATTGTTGTAGTTTTGATGAATGTTTGGTTGCCTATTGTACAATATTTGCTGACATATTTTGTTCCATCATACTGATAGGTGTTATTGGTATAATACGTATCGTATTAACTTCAAAAATCACTGCGGATGGTGGTTATTGTATTCCAACACCGTTTACTGCAAAATAATTACTATCATATTATTTCAACAGGCAATACGTGAGTTAATTAGGTGGCCGGTTGTTCATACCGAGAATCGAATGAAATTGAGAATGTGTTCTAGAACTACGATACGAGTGAGCTATTGCTCTTATTATTGACATACATTATTAATATTTTTATGCTGAGCTTAGTTTTTTTTCCGTATAACCATAGTATAGGTTTACATGTATAGACCTATTGGCCATTGATTTTACTCGAACTTTTTTTTAACGTTGTATAATTAAACGTGTTATGATTTTTTAATATAAGTACATATTTCAGATTTTAAAATTAGGTTATTATATCATTTGAACTTGACAATTATTTTGTAGTAAATTTACAGAGCCATCTTACAAATTCATATGTGGTCAAATTTTTAAAAAGTATACTAAAATTCGTTAAATCACGAAAATTTAATTTTAAAAATGTTAGATAATGTACACTATAATATACACTTTTTATTTATTCATTTATTTATTTGAATTAACGCCTAATAGGCTTAAGCACAGATCTATAACATATTTAACAATTTATCGTAACAAAATGAATTTCATAAATTAAATGAATAAAATGTCTTTTTATATCAATACTGGTTATTATAATATAATAGTATAGAGTTTACATTGCATCAATATGGGTTATACATCGATGGCATGAAAAAAAAACACAATTCAAATAACTTTTAGAAACAATTAAAAATATCAAAGAACCCCCCTCCCCCTAAGAAAATGTTGAAAATCCACCACTGATCTTTTTAAATACGTTTTTAATACGTTTTGTAGGTGGCTTTAAACGAGTGCTTTGACTTGTGACCGCGAGCGTGTATCAACCTATGCTCAATGCACAATCCTTAATAAACTCTAGTGTGGTGCCTTAAAAAAACTAAACATGTAATATGTCCACATAGGACAGAAATATTACCTTTCTACAGGTTTTGAGTACAATAATGATAATCTTAATTTATAGACTTTTAAATTAACTTTAATTTAAAATTTAAAAGAAAATTAAAAGACCGCAAGCATGTATCAACTATCAACCTATGCACAATGCACAAACTCTAGTATGGCGCCTTAAAAAAACCAAATATGTAATATTATGTCCACATAGGATAGAAATATTATCTTCACTGGAAAAAAAAAAAAAAACAATAATCAATATGATAAAAAGCTATATTGGATTGAAAATAATCTTGTTGATATAGAGCCCACAAGATTATTTTATCAATTTGACGATTATATTGTTGCAGCTTGAAATAATTTTGATTCAATATATGAACATTGTTGATTTGACAATGTTCTTGTTGCTAAAGAGCCGACAATATTGTTTTATTAAGTTGAAAATACTATTGTTGTATAGTAACAGTAGTATAATTGTCAAATCAATAATCATGTATTGTTAGTCATAGCTATTTTAATGTACTACCAACTATATATTATACTGTTAATTTATATGTATAATATTATAGTATCAATAATTATGATATTGTAGATCATAAAATTTGCAATGTTATCTTGATAATTATAATATTATTACCATAACAATAGTCAAAAATATACTGGTACATCATTCATATTTTATTTTTGAGTATAGGTAAAATAAATACAAATACAAATTGAAATCATACAAATTAAAAAATTATATATTACTTAAATCAGACAATATTTGACCTAATAGGTGACACGGTTTATCACACTTTGAAGTTATAGAAAAAAAATATTTTTGAATAAATATCCAAACTATTATGGATTGCATTGGATATTCCAAGTTAAGCAAATGGAAGATTTTAAAACAAATGTCAATTGCATGTACAATTGAAAACACTTTATATTTTGTAGAATCAAAAAAAGACAAGTATTTCTTTTGGGTCAATTGGTGTACCAACTATTAGTATATATGGCTGAATTGGGTTCTTTTCTTTGTTGCGGCATGTGATATGTTCTTCCATTTCACAAACTGAATTTTTGAAGACCATAAAGCTATTCTGAGAGTCTTTGATAGAATATTACACTAAGATGTTTTCCCCTTATTATCTTTAGTCACCTTTTTGGACGTACCTAGGAACAAATATTGCATGCAATAAATAAAATAACACTATATTTTTACCATCTAAAATCAAAAATTAAAATACATACAATATAAATAAAGTATAATAATATCATAATAATTATAATAATAAAAATCATTATTGGAGAAATCGACACCATTTACAAAACTAATATTTACAATAACATAATATTTAAAATTTAATAATTTCTACATGTTTTGAGTACAATAATGATAATCTTAATTTATAGACTATTAATATTAACTTGATTGAAATCATTATTAGATCATCATTAGATTTCAATTAAGTTAATGCACGCACAGAAGATTACTTGTGAATAACACACCTTGATAGTACCTGTGATAACTTGTAAACGTGTTTAGATAATATTGTTTTTAGTCACATTTTTGCATTTAATATTGTCTATATAAAACCCCTTAAAAATGATTGTAATATTTTTCTTTCCCGTGATCGATTTGAAATATTAAACATATTAAACAAAGTTACCTTTTATAGTAAATAAAAAAATAGTTGAATATTATAGTTCTTTCAACATATTAAGTATTTGAGTATCCATGTACAAGTAATATTTTATTTTTAGAGCTTTTATCAAATTATTTATTAATAATAAATGAATATAGAAATAGCCGAAGCGAGCTGATTTGAACACTTTCGTTTTTGAATTGCAACCTTTACGATTGAGCTTATCGGGCTAGTGTAAGTATGTCATAAGATCTAGATGAGTAGTGTATGTATAGATTCTTATATAACGGTAAGCGCTTAATCATTTTTACTGAGTAAGTTGTGAAATGTGTAAAATACAAAACAATTGTGGGTTGAAGCAAATTAAAAATTGTCCAAACTATATGTTGCACTTTGAAAATTAACTTAATGTTCGTGAAATTAACTTATACGCATCTTGTTATTATTAACTAATAAGAGTATACTAATCAACAATAAGATAATATAATCATAAATAGTAGGCACATCTATGTTGTTATTACCTGTCTAATATAATATAATATAACGTGTAATACAAATTTGAATTTCAAAAACTTAATAACTCTTATAGATAATAATCAAAATAAAGTGACAGAAACCAATGTTGAAAATATAAGAAAATCTCAATTAGTTGGTTACTAGTATTCTATGGTTTTGAAAGAGTTAGTAAAATCATGGAATAAAATAGAAGAGTAAAAACAAAAAATGAGTGTAAAGAATACGTTACAATGACAAATGTACAGTTTAAGGTTTGTTTAGGTTCTATAATTATTAAATAAAATATCAGTAATGCATACATCCTTGAATAAAAATCTATACAGGTAAGCTTACGTTTCATTTCACTGATCCCTGTAGTGTCCTTGTAAAAAGTTTGAACCGTACATATGTGTATAATTAATATGACCAACATATAATTTAAGGTTCTAAAGTGCCTTTCCAATGAGCCAGAGATGAGTCGGGGTTAAAAATTCCTCACAGGGTGTGTATAGGACTCGGGAAGTTAGTGCATGTTTTTCAATGTAATTAAAAGGTATGTATTACTTTACAGACAGCAAACTCTATTGAAAAATACTAATTACATTGAAATGAACAGTATATGTAAAACTGTTTCGCATATTATCATATGTTTACATTTGTATAAAAAAAAAAAAAATATAATAATATATTCAAGATAAGTAAAATGTAAATTATGTAATATAGATATAAAAAAATCACTACCAGATTATAATTTAATATATTATAATATATTATAATACTAACGATATATCGATATATTGTATCGTCTTGAACCGTATTCATTAATATTTCTATATATTTTTCATTGTTATCAAAAGTGAAAAGCTGCAATCGTTTAAGTATAATCGAGAGTACAGAAAATATAATTTTTTTTAAAAAATAAAGATTGATAGTAATACGAAATAATTATTCATGACATTTTTTTTCTATTAATTTATGCATTTGAATAATGGATTAATAATTTTATGATATAAATTTGATTTTTGATGTAGATCCTATGTAAAGCAGCCGAGTCACATTTAAGGGGAAGAAACGGTGACAAGGGCATTTATATTTTTGGGATGTCCAAATTTTGTGGTCGGAATTTTGTTCATTTGTGAAGTTTTAAAACTGAAATTGTGTTAATCATATACGATACATGATATATAAATAACATATAAATAACATTATATTAGGCTGTTTGAAATTTAAATAACAAATGTATCTGTTTATAGTTAACACTTATCACTTTATCAGCGATTGAGAATTATTAATATATTTTCCAAATTTATTGTGACATAAGTTATTTATAATAATATTCGTTAACGGCTAATCGCCAATCATACAACACTAAATCTTATTAGTCAAAACCTTAGAGTCACTGCCCATAAGCCCACATAATTTATTTCTGTAGGAACTCGGTAGGTCCTGTTGGCCATATTAATAATTATATATTTTTATTATTTTAATTATGACTGGCAAAAAAAAAAATTAAGTGTCTATTAAAATTGAAAACAAGGTCTTTTAAAAGACAAAAAAACGTTGTAAGATTATAAAAAAATTCAGAAATCTTAAGACATGTTTGAAAAAACCTCATGGGTGGTGTAATTAGAAATTATAAATTATTCAATATATTTCATACATACGATAAATTTAATATACTTTACATTTACTTACCCATATAATTATAATTAGTTATAATTAGGGCTCTGAATTTATGCCTGTTAACATGCATTACGAAATATCAAAAAATGTTCTTACCTTTGTACTCTAAAGCACAAAATAATATGTAAAACTATAAACCTATTAAAATTATATAAAATAACAAATAACATTTTACTAATTAACAAATTACAAATAGGAAGAGACATTATCAACAATTTGACTATAAAGGTTCTAAATAAGTAAGTATATTAATAATATGAAATTTGTATTTCAGAATAATTATAATTTCAATAAAACATATAAACAGTAGAACTAAAAATATTTATAATAACCAATTGATTAGTTTTGAAAATGTACAGTTTATACAAATATATATATATATATTTATTAAATATGTATAAAGTATATTTGATTAGGTTATAATTTTTTTTAACGGAAGGTATTTATACATATTTTATTTATTATGGATCTAGATAAATCAAAATCGGCTTCGTATTAGAATTATAGTATTAATTAAGTATAAAGTAATATTACAAAATAAAATTTAAGTATTTTATTAAAATATGTATGTAAATTAATTAGTTCGAGTTTGGTATGTCTATTCCGTTTCATTTCCTGTTTACCTAAATTATTGAGTTTTATGTTAGATTATAATTTTATTATTATGAAATACCAACTCCAATAATTATTTCATCCATAAAGAAATATTAAAAAATAAATATACTCAATAGTAGAAGTTCCTGAATTATTCATTATTCTTTCATAATAATACGATAATTTATGTTTCATAAAGTACCTAATTATTTAAAAAATAATAACTAATACCATGAATAATTATAAGCATGGCTTGAGTGCTATACGCTTAATTTTTGCTTTAGAGAATGGATGAGGATTCATAAAATTATTAAAAAATATTTTTAAAGATAACGCATTTTTATAATACCAATAGATTCTTTTCTTTATTCGAAATCTAAAAAGTTCTGTCCCCTATTTGCTTCACATGAGCACTGCAATTTTCCATATCCAATATAAATTGCGTACGGGATCGTCACAATATTGTCAACGTCGAACCCGATGGCGTTTAATGGATCTTGTATGTATCTTTAAATAAAACACTTACTATAATATTATAATACACCTTTGTTGAACGGTTGAACCTTTTACCGAACACAAGTAAAATAATTACACGCGCAATGATTATGAATCACATTAATCGGTATGATTACACTTAAATGTCTAATTATGAATTATTATTATTTTATCATTCTCATCGTCGTCGTCGCGTACGTCTTATAATATTATACTCGTATTATAGTGTACCTAATTATAATTGTACATGATAATGTCGTATTAGCTGCTTCCATCACTTTACATCGTCATTAATATTATTATACTATTAATTATTACTATATTATATCTACGTGTACGGCGTCCAATGTCCACGTTATGGGTTAGACATAAAAAAAAAAAATAGTAACGGTGTGATGGGTGGGGTGTGGGTGTGGGAGTGGAAAAGAAATATGTATCTAATACCAATGCAAATAGTAAATTGCGATGGGAATGAGCACGGTCGAGTAAATGACGGTGACCGCCACCACCGAGGCTATATCTTTTACGAAATCATTATTATTATAATATATTAGCTCTTAAGCAATTAACGCGCGACCGTTGGTCGTTTCGCGATTAACGTGCCGTTTAAATGACTACGGCAAAGTGCAAGAAAAATATAATACGTATATACGTAAATATGACTATAAAAAAAAAATCATGTGTACCTATTATATATTATTATGCTTTGCAAAACGTAAATGTGTGCGCATGAGCGCGTGTGTTTGTCCGACACATCGATTGATGAAGGTCCGTCGAGTAGGCCATACATACAAATATCGGTGTGTCATTTAATGACAATTCAAATAGCTATAGTATATACTATGTATTATACTGTATACTCATCCGCGAATACGATCTAAAACCGTTCCGATGGACGATAATAATATTGTACACGGATATTCGGACAGACCATTCTATATTATGTTATTATTGTTATACAATTACACAGGAGGGTCATATAAAACTTGGGCGTTGAGTGAGTAAGACAATAATAATTATGAGCATAAAAAAAAGTAATTGATAAAGTTGTATTTTATACAGAGCAAAATATATTATGTAGGGAGGCATATTTATTTACTTTTACAAATTTTTATTGATTTTTTATCAAATTGATAAATTCTTAGCGAAGAAATTAAAAATCTCTTGGTTTTACCATGATTTCATTTAATTTTTTTCTTTCAATAAGATTTCAAGCTCAGGGATTGCACATTGTTTTGTAGCCAAATGTTGTTCAAGATGTTGTTTTTTGAACTTCTCAACATTTTTCCAAACAATTGAGTACATTAACGAACAGTTACAACATCTTACAACATCAAAACTATAACGTTTACGGGGTACAGGTTTTCAACAAAGTCGAATTTTATAATTTGTCGTAACTCGGATGATAATTTAACTATTTACCAAGTGCTACTATCATCGGCCTCTAGGGATTTTATCATTTTCAAAAAACGTCTAGTTTTTTGTGTATAATTTACAGGCACCTAATAATGAATTATAATGTTCATAGTTATAGTTTGACAACATTTGTAATTATTTGTTCTATCAATGTTTTAATGCTCGAAATGTTATAGATATATAAGATTACTAGTAAGTTAAATCTACTTCAATGTTAAAATATTGAAAAATCTTAATCAATATTTTTTTCTACGTTTCGATATTAAATTTTAATATACTTGGCAAATATAACGAACATATTCAGTATTATTGTTGTAATGCAAATTGTAATTGTAATAATACTTATAAAGCTTGAAAATTGTTTGAAAAAGATTATTCACACGCATTTTTGAAGTCAATACATTTGCATACCGAAAAATCCAGAAAGAAATTGTATAATTATTAGAATATTAAATTTTGACGAAATTGGATATTCCAACGAAATTCATTGAATAATTCAAATATTATACGAATTACAACGATATCGGTTATTCTGGCGTCTAAAACTAATATTATCCATAGGGAATTGAAACATATATAATGAATACTTATATTACCATTATTTACACATTATGTATATATTGTTTTGGAATTGTCTTGTTGGGGCCCAGTGATCGCTAAATGTATTTTATTTACAAGTAGAAAAAGTAAAATATTAATTCAATTTAAATTTATTATTAAATGAATTAAATTAGAATTTAAAAGTTATACTTAGATTCAATTAGAACCAAGCTGATTACAATATATACTAATAATAACGTTAGGCTAGTCAAGGGATTACGAACCTTTTGATAACTGCGTGTCAAATCAAAATGCTTGGTTTGATTTTATTTGCCTCGTGTCAGAAATTTTTCAGATCTTTGTTTTTGCTTGAAAAATAATTAATTAAACATAAAAACATGATTTTATTTGTTGTTAAGTAAATATATATTACGTTAATAATATCCACAGTCATGATAATATCTTACGATATATTACAATAATAAATTAAAAATAATTTCAAATAATCAGTATTTTTTTTGGAAAGTGAAGTAAAACTTATGAATTATATTTAAATTGGCGTGTCACCCTGTGACACGTGTGACATAGGTTCGCCATCCCTGGGCTAGTCTATAACCAAAAAAATTCACCTATTATGTCGTATCAGTCATATGACCTCTGTGTGTTGATCATATTTCTTTTCTTTTTTTCGTACTGGTTTATAATTTTTATTTCAAATAACTGAATGATACTTAAAAGAAGCTTTTTGTAATGAAATATTTTTGATTTAAATTGATAGTGGTGTATCATACCATGCAATTAAAAAAAGTACATTTATGATATTACAAAAACCAGTTTTGAACTGAACATACTTTAATGTAGTTTTTGATAAAAATATCACACATTTTAGGACCTTTTAACCTTCAAATCAGTAAATAAATTTAAAAAGCCATTCATTTTTACCGGGTTTTTATTGATATAAAATAATTAATTGTTGTGATATTATTAGGTATTGAATTTTAATCCAAGGTTGTTAATTAATTACACACTAAAAATAAAAATACATAAATGTAAATAAATCATATATTCAGGGTAATATTTTTTATCTATAGAGGAAGGTATCTAAAATTTTTAATTTTTTTTTTTATTGGTCATAATAAATATAATTGATATGGTACTTAACTCGTAGAAAATCAAGTGATACATTTAGTTAAACAATTATATTTTGTAGTTAAAATTTTTTACTAAAAGCTTCATTCAGCAAATTTATAAATATTTAACTGGGACAGTAATTTTTAAAAAGTTTTGTTGAGTCTAATAAACATTATTGAAAATAATATCAAATTTCATTGGCGAAAACGCCAAACGCTTAGTTTGTTTTAATTTAAAATCCATGTGACATATTATATCTTGGAAGTTCAAGTAGTTTGTCAAAAACTATTTTACCCATATTCAAGAAAATTTCAATTTTTTTAATAATAAACACAACAATATTTATAATCATTATCAATACTAATGATACTTTTTGGACTCGGAGAAAGCGAGACTTAATGGATTTATGGATTTTTTTTGTTTTTTAAGTTTTTGCAGTAGTTTGTTTGTAACATTGAACATAGATTATATTTATCATGTCATATAGTTTGTTTTTTCTCCTGTATACCCCTTTTTTTTTGTAGTAAAATACCTGTTCTTAATGTTCTATGACGAAATTTTATTATATACCATAAAAATAAAATGATGATTGCTAGTTTTGAGTCATACTTAGGTTACTTACAAAAATAATAATTTATGCATTTTACACGACTATTTTGATTTTATATGTTATTCATGTTCGTATCATTATAGTTTTCTTGAAGTTTATTTATTTTAAAATTATCTTTATAAGTAATCAATTTATGATGGTAGCTCAAATGTTATTTTCATATTTTTTTTTTTTTTTAGTTACGAATATTAAATATTAATTTTTAAGTGTTCAAATGTAAATATTAAAGTACATAAATTATGTATGATCCAAACTCTTTTTGATATACATAATATTATGTTACGTCATCTCGAATATAGTGTTCGCGTTTACATCTTGTTTATAGAAAAAAATTAGTGATTACACAAATATTACTGAAAACATAATAGAAAAATAGGATATTATAATTTAATCCAATAGTTCTCAATCTGGGAGACGTGCTTTTCTGGGGAGGCATGACAACATTTCAAAGTACTTAGTTGAAAACATTTTTAAAAATACATAAAAAATGAAAACGTTATTAAATATTAAATAAACTAAATTGAAGACTTTTAATTTATATTAACCAACATCTTGTAATGGTGAGGAGGGGCGTGAACAATATTATGAAAGGGGAACCGGTCCTAAAAAGTTTGAGAATCCATGAATTTTAATTTTTAATCAATAACCGAAAAGACTACGTAGAAAGTGATTTATCCGATGCATTGATAATTCGTGTATACGATTGGTAGGAAATTTCCTATCAGATGATTTTTGAATGTAACCAAACTGTTTTTATTTAATTTATTTACTTTTTTGGAAGTAAAAATTGACCGGAAACGAATATAATATATCATATTATTATTGTATTATTATATACTCTCTTTGGATCGTTTCACCGTACTATTATCGGCGTAATAAATAATTATTATAATGAAATATACGTTTGACGGTTGTTTTTTATTATTTTCTTCTTGTGAGTTAATATACTAGTTTTACTGATTAGTTGGTTTTTGTGCATTTGTGTGTGTTTGGTATGCATACGCGGTTTCGAATCACTTTCACCGACTACAACGATGTCCTCGGCGTTGTCGTCTTGCCCCACTAAATCTTTCTCTCTTCAATATCCACTGATGCACGTGTGCGCAGACATTGTTGTATAATAACAGTTTTTAATGATATTATTTCGTTTATAACTTTTTTTTTTTCTCTTCACACACGTTACGAGCGCGGATCATTTCTACCACATATATATTATATTATATTTTATTATATATATTTTTTCAGTACTATAAATAACATAATATTATTATTTTGTATACGCTGTGTATAGTTTACTGTTAATAACTCACGTACCGGGTAAACCATTGATCGTGTTTTTGTTTTTGAAGGAACCTGTATTACGGTTAATTTCTGCTCTCTATCCGTAAATCGTCACGCTCAGGCGTATCCTTTCGGTCTTCTTCTATCCATCTCTCTCTATCCATATCTATCTCTCTATTTGACCGTTTCTTATGGGGGGTCTCTGTACAATTTTTCTACTCAAGGTAACGCGTACTCACTGTCTTCACGTACCTACATAACCTTTACACGTACGCGTGTACTAGCACATTATAATGTGTAGTATAGTGCTTATTAATAAAAAAAAAAAAAAAAACACAACACTCTAAGCGTTATTTACCGGCGAAAATCGTTTTTGAAATGCGTTCAGGGTGGATCACCGTGTCTTTTTTTCTTATTGTTCTTCGGCGTTTATTGAACAGTGGAACGGAAAAATATGATGACTCACCCGCAGTACATAATTAACAGAAATTACGAAGATTTATTACTAAAAATTAGTTAGCTGACTAGTAAAGTCATTGTGCTGTCGTCTGTCTCTCACTAGAATCGGCCGTGATTTCTTGAAAACGCAATAAGCCCATAATAAACCATAGTAGTAAACAGTATAAGTACTATAACAATGCTATACAATCCTAACTAATATTACTATAGGTAGTAACACCAACAATTGATGTCACTAACAGAAACTATACGTGGACGGAATCGGTTTTGGAAGAGTTTCATTTTAAAGAGTCGGTCAAACTGAACATGAGTAAATCATGCTTATGGTCGGAAAAATGTTAAATAATATACTTCCTTATCGCAGTGGAGGCTCATTTTCAGACCAAAATATTGAAAGATTGAGAAAACTATTTAGTAAAAACTTAAATTAAATTATAATATAACTTTACAAAAGCGGTCAAACAGTAATTTAATAAATTACATTATTTTCGAGAAAATATTTTCGGTGATTCCAAGCATTCAAGCGTCTAATATTCGTTTTGGCAAAATATTTATACTGTAATATTATTGTGGTTACAGAGTGGCGGTTACAAATGGATGTAACAAATTATTGTCCGAATGAACTGACCAAAATCGTCTGCAAACTGAGTAAACTGAGTTACTGAGGTTTGCATAGTGGTGCGGACTGCGGATAGAGAAGACGAATTTTTACCTTTTTATCAGCGGACGTGATAATATCAGCCGCCATATCGATTGGCACCATCACCGTTGTCATCGTTATCTTTCACGTTTGTCAAATATTTGTGCCAAACCTTATGAGCCCCACCTATTTATTATTGTTGTATTTTCTTCGTAAATGCATCCGCGAAATGGAAACACCTGCATGTTAGAACGCACAAAACACCGTTCTTTAGATATGGTCTCAAACGTCAACAACAATAATATTGTTATTTTTTGTACTGATTTTCGGTTCTCATCAAACATCTCTCGCTTTCAACCCGATGGTTTCAGATAATTCTTAATAACTTGACCATGTGTAAATCATTCGGATCAGAATACATGTTTTGAGAAAGTTAATAATAAACATAATAATAATATTACATAGTTTATGTGATACTTTGGTCACTTATTTTTGTAAATTCGATTGTGGTCTAAAATATACAATTATTACCAAGCAGTACTAATACGTAATATAAAAAAAAGACGTGTTTTCTACATCACATAATATTATATTGATCGTGGTACCGTACAGCTTTATAGTGTTTGGGCAAAGTGTAATCTCTCCGGAAAAAAAAACATTTGGTCGCTTAAAATCTGACGTATACCATAGCATACGGAACATTTAATAATATTATTAACACGTATACTTGTACACGCTACAATATCATTAAACCTATTGAATATCGGTATAAGCACCACGATTACAATATTGAGGGAACCGATAATCGATGCATAACTATTGTAGACGTCCTCTTGTACCATAAACATAAAACACAAAGGACAAAGGAATATTTTAGAAGCATATGGAGTTACCAAAGTGTCCTATCTAACCTTTGTACTTTCATGGCTTTATTTTCATAAGTTTCCACTACAATCGTTTTCCAAAAATAAAAATTTTCAACAGATATAAACAATTTTTATTTCCTATATGACAATAATCATAAATTTGCACCCTTCTGATTAACTTACACAGCACTGTCCTTAAATATCCCCACCCCAGAGCCTAGACTTTTCTTTACCATAACGCATAATATTATATTCCTGAATGTTTATGGATTAATCGACTTTTCATATTATATTACATTAACTATATTGCAAATGTAAAAATCTATATGCATTGAAATTTTTCGTTAATCAAAAGAATCAATATAGTCTCTAGTCTCTCGGTATAGTAGACATTATAAGAAATTTTCTAGTCAATTTGAATCCTAATTAAATTACTAACTAATTAATTTTGACAATATTCTTCTATAGTAGTATTTGGCGTTAAACTTATTACCAAAATAACATCAATGATGTTAACATATTATATGCGAGAACGTAGTCTAATATATATTCAAACATTTTGCATTCCCTTTTAAATTTGTACTTTGACAGTCCGATGGGATTTGGATCGAATTTCAAATTCGGAACAACTAAAAATCGTATTGTGATTTTATATGAAATATGAGTACTATTTCCTTAAAAGTCAGAAATGATACAATTTATAATTTCTGTACTACCATAATCAACAAACGTATTACGAGTAAACGCAGAGAGCCAGGGGTACTTGTTCAGTGTTCTACGTAGACGTATTATTATTCATAAATGCATAAACTTGATAAATTTATTTTAAAATAAAACGTATACTTGTACATTTTTGACATCGTTAAATGGATATTTTTCTGATATTACTTCTCGTCATAACACTATATTTATGTAATCGTTTGTTTTTATTTCATTCATCTATACACCAATTAACCATTTACGACTGATGTGTGATAAGATTCAACACGTACTCTAGTAATAGTGTAGTAATAATGTGACTAATATAATTCAAATAATTTCCTGAGTAGTGTCAAATGTCAATCATCAATAGGTTCGAAACGACAATCAATAATATAGTAATCAATAAAAAATGATATTATATCGGGCACGAAAATTCAATAGAGAACGTAACAGTGGCTATATATATGGGATATACAAAAACAGTAAAATATATAAAATAATAATACGCGTGCTGCAATAGCTATTTATAACGTGCAGTTTACATAGTAGATTAATGAATAATGAACATATTATTTTTGTAATACGCGCGTTAAATATAATTGAATTTGAAAAAAATGTATATTTCTTAAAAATCTACTCGACAATATTTTGAATAAATCGAAATTTTTTCGAGCTCGGAAGCTTATCGAAAGGCCTGTATGCATGCGCGCACGGTCGACGTGTCACCACCACCGCGATGGTGGTGGTGTCTAGAACGACGACGACGGCGATGTAACCTTGTTGTTCTTCTTGTGGTGCGCTCGCGATGCAGTGGCAGTGGGAGTTTACTGCTGCTCGCGTCCGTGGAGGGAGTGAGGGAGGAGGTCGGGCGCGACGCGAGAATACCATCGGCCCGCGGACGGACGGTCAGTCAGTCAGTCAGTCAGTCCGTTATCGCGAACCGTTGCCGTCGTCATCCGGTCACCGAACAGGGGGCCACAGAAACAGCGCGCATCGGCCGAACACTCGCACACACCCGCGTCCCTTCCGGCCAATACGTACACATTATTATTATTATTATTATTATTATTATTATTATTTATTATTATTATTATTATTATTATCGTTGCCATTACACGCACGGCGACAATCCCGGCGGTACGTGCACAAACATCACGATACAGGCGTCGCGTCCGTCCATCGACCGGTTCTGTTATTGTCACCGCGCAGCCGCCCTCTCTCACCGTAAGCGCGCAACGATAAAACCGTTACCGGCCTGCAAACACACACACGGTCGCCGTACTGCACTTGCACCGAGGCATCATCTGCACTGGTTTCGCTGCACTATCCAGGGGTCCGTCGCCCGACCGCCCGCGCAATCTTGGTTCTCCGCTGCCGCCGTCTCGCGGTGCACTCCGCGGAGCAAATGTCGACGTAACGCACAGCGGTTCAATCGTCCAAATCGCCTAGTCTGCAGCAGCCGCACCACCGCCAGCGACACCACCAGCGTCCACAACCACCGCGAGCACGCGTGGACGTATAGACGGTATTGAGCACTTGCAGAATCAGCGGCAACGACATGCACAACAAAAAAGGCAAACTGTGCACCAAGCTGACCAGCAGCTTCCTGCGCAAGTGGTGTAAGTACACGTATAATATTATCCACTGTATCTAATCTTACTGCGATTGAAAAAGACAGTGTGTGTGTATGTGTGTGTGTGTGTGTGTGTAAGTGTAACAGACCAGATGTGGATCCAGAAGGCAGGCCCGGAACCACCCAAAAATGATTTAGATTTTAAGCATCTATTGTTGTAATGTCGTCCAAATTGCTGATTTTTAATGTTCATTATAACACATAACATATGATAAAAATATCTACATTTATTTTTAAATTATTGTTATCTAATTAATCGTGTTTGGAGAGTAACACAACTACATTATTTTGAACGAATTCGCATGTGATAGTCAAGAAGATTAATTTTTAAATTAACTAAATCTAATATTAATACAAATTCTGTATTTAACTTAATAACTATGTTACTTCCTGTATTCATTTTTTGGGATATGTTTATCATAATATGTGGATTCACTCAAAATAAATTTTTTAGATCCGTGCCTGTAAGAGACAGAGATATAGAGAGTGAGAGAGAGTGAGAGAGAGAAGGAGAGGGATACCTAGTAATGTAATAATGCCACCATAGCGTATTATCAAGAGTCGTTTATCATATATTTACGGCGTACAGGTTCAAAGGATATAAAATGACTTAGCATGTACTACGAGATCGGTCGCAATAGCCGCGCGCGTAATATCACGACGTCATCGGTGAACATATATATATATATATATATATTATACATATACGTATAATACGTGCCGCCGCGCACGAATCTACTTCCTAGCCCTGTCCGGCGGCTACTACATAGTTATCCGGTATAGCTGGTTAGTCGAGCTTACCGGTCAACTCCTATATAATATCGTAGCTGGTATTTTTTTTTTTAATAAGATGCCCGGTGCGGCGAACCGGCCGCGACGACACGGTCAACCGGGCTCGACCCCGTGAAGAGAAATCTGTTGCGGCGATGCACGCATAATATTATACGCGTGCTCACGCCAGTCATTACTACTGGTGCACAACATTATATTTTACATTATAATACATAGCTGCTACATATGATTATAATAATAAAATATAACACTCGTACGTCGTAAATAGTTCTACACAAAACGCTCTTCTGCTGTATTTCTAATACCTAGGCACTATTGGTCTGGTTATATACACCTAATACCTAATACGGGTACTTAATACACACGTAATACCTACTGATAATTCGGGATCCGCGACGGTAAATTGTATTTTAGACGAAACACTATACGCTCGTTTTATTTTTTCCACGCGTCTCCTAGACGATTCCCGTTACCTATCTGTGCGCGCTGTACGCGATCATCTTGCGCGCCCGTGTGTATAATACCATGCGTACATCATCTGGTATCTGTTTCAGTGCTGCAAGCAGCTAGGTATAGCATATTATCTTCTGTACACCAGCTCACGCGTGCACAAAAGTCCTACGATGAGAGTAGTGCATCAATACGATGACTTGGGCGTGCGCGCGTGGTTAGTCGGTTTCGTGGTCCGCAGACATGTACTGCTGTAACCACGAGTACACAGTCGCATTATACTATCAACCTCCAAAAGTTGACACGTATCGACGAAATGTCACGCTTTTGTATACAAGACGACGGTGCGATGTAGTCGTAGTCCGACTCTCCATACCTCTTTCAGCTTAGAGGAGAGTTTGGAGGGCTTAAATCCTCGAATCGTCCCCGAAATTTATTTTTGTTTATGAATCAAAATAATATTTTGAAATTAAATGTGTTTTGGTATTCACCCGCTAAAATTTAATTCTGTATACGCCACTGACTTCTCTATATCCGACCTCGTTCGGGCTCATAGAACCATTATCTAAGATGATAATTTACCGTCGCCATCCAGGCCACCGCGGCTTTGGTACCGATGGATAACGGCGAAATCACTGTATAATATGCGCACGTCTTTCGCTTACCGCGGTGCAAACCACTTTTTGGACATTATTAAAATAATAATAATAATATGTTCCACGTATGCGTTTATAATTAATGCATACTATTATACATCGCTTACTATAATCGTCACGTTATACTACCTCTTAGGCGTATAATTAGGTACGTGTATAATGTAATATGCAGCCGACAAATTTTTAATACTTGCCGGACTCCTTCACATTATCTATTACTATAGACTTCGGAAATCGTGTTCCAATGACACCGCGATCTGGATTGTATACGTGTATTTTATACGCGTTATTGTGGATTTCTTCGCATATCTGAATATTAACGACGACGGGACAGTGACGACGACGAATTATTAAAGGCACACACCATGTGTTTTACATTTATAGCCTTTGTCGTCATTGTCGTGCGGTTGCAATAGCGAAACGGTTTTCCGCGCGTCACTGCCTAACACTGGAAGTGCGCGTATTATTGCCGCACACGCGATTAAATAACAATAATAATAATTATTATTATTATTGTTATTACTATTATATTTTTGTAATCGTTATTATTTGTTAGTGTTTATCTTTCTCTAGCGTGCAGTCGTGTAGTCACAGTCGTAAATTTTGTAGTCGTCGCCGCAACCGACCGCGTGCCGCCGCTCTCGCTGTACGCAATCTTTTATACACAACACCTCGGCCTGGTAGCCCGCAATAATAATAATAATAATATCATATTATTCACTCTGCATCAACGTAATAGCGCAATAATTTAAACAGCCGCGTTGAATACAATATTCATAATATGTAACGAACGGACGAGATTTTCACTCTCTCTCTCTCTCTCTCTCTCTCTCTCTTTCTGTCTCTATCTTTTTTTTCTTCGCGCACATATTGTGTACAATTTGTATACAAACCGCACACGAGCATAACAATCAAAAAAAAAAAAAACATTACGAATTATACAACACCGCGCTGTCACCCGTCGCTCATCCGCCGAGGACGTCCGTTACACGCTTGCTTCACCTTATTTTAGCTTATACACACACGTCATGCGGCGCAGTCTGCAGTTGCAAATCCTATCCTGTCCTGCACAGTCCCATTGAGGTTCCCCAACCTTTTTCGTTCCATTCGAGCATGCATCTACCCAACAGACCGCGATCTGACTTGAGATGTTAATCATATTTATACTGCAAATACGCGTCTGTGTGACGCTTATTGACGCGTGTTTTCCGGGATGACAATAAATATTATAAACGTACATCATGATAAACGATGATAGATATAATTGTACGAAACGTTTGATTATCCGTGTGAATTTTTTATGCGAATGATAAAACGATTTATTGTCCGTGCTATCACATCGTGGTTTCCCTCGTATCACCCATATGGTGGTGACCTTTCACACGGTCTTGGGAACCTCTGCTGCGCGTACTCGGCACCCCGTTTGTGGTATACTTAGGTAACTTGTACTATACCGGTATTTCTGCCATATATTTACATATTATTGATGCCACACGTCGTACCTATAGGTATATAATATTATACCGTACGCGTTTCATATGATAATATTTTTTTTTTTTATACGGTAATATTATAATATTATTTTTGTTCTTTTTTTTATACTCAACGTCGTTCGCACGATACACGAAGACGGTCTCGAGCCACCATTCACTCACTCAATCTCTTTCTCTCTCTCTCTCTCTCTCTCTCTCTCTATCTATCTATCCGTATCTTCGCGCCGAGATTGCGACACTTTCTCTCTACGTACGTCGGTCGCATCCACCACCACCCTTCTGTTATCGTCCCGTCGTCCGGTCCGCGGCTTTACTTAATAACAATAATATTACGTCTGGAGAAAAATCGGCGTGCCGTAACGTCGTCGTCGTCGTTTGTGACGAAAACGTTTTTTTGCGAATACAACGACGGGCGCGCGCGTGCCTATTATTTTCCGGTTTCCATTTCTCCGTCCCCCATATACGTGCTGCCCGTCCAGCGTGAAATACGATAGAATATGATATATTGTGACATAATATTATTATTATTCGCTGAGGCATGCAGTGTAAACGACGACGACCGCAGTTCGGTGTAGACTGCACGGCGTCGGCGGCGGCTCAATGTCTTCCAATGGTTCGCACATGCGCTCGAATCGAAATCAAAATTAATATTTACGATAGGTAGCAAAACTTTCACGACCGGTAGACGACGACGTTCGATTCCGACGGTTTAACATACTATATAGACACAGATTTATAGTAACATAACAAACGGGAGGAAAAAAATGATAGCCGAGATGGTGTGCCTGAACTGCAACGACGTACGCGTGTTATAATTTTATTGTGACACCGGAGTTGGGCAATGTTTGTGAATTCTTATCATTTTTATAACGCGTCCTATAATATGTCGGATTGATATAATCATCATCGGTTCGCCCATCGGCATAATAATACAGTTGCTATGTGTGTATTATAGTGTAGTGGTACAATATACTATTGCTGCAATAACATGCTGGTATTATAACACAATATTATTCTTACGACGGCGGGCGAACGTTGGCCGAGTTGTGGCATCATTTTTGCAGAGAAGACGTAACAGTTAGGTGGATATAATGATATGTAACAATATAATGTAGTCGCGGGCGCTATCCCGCAGTTGTTGTGCATAAATCCGCGGTCGGGACATGCCGTTCGACACGCATGACAATACGCGCATCCATCCCATCGCTTGTAATATACATGTATTATTATTATAATATACCGTACAACAATGATGTGGCCAGGCAGGGCCTATGACTGTTGCGCGCGTGCCGTAAATATTGCTACTTATAACGCCGCAGCTCCGGTATTTTTTGTACCAGTGTTTGGAGTACACGGGCGCGCAGTGTGTAAATATTATTATTTTGCAATACTTTTATTCTGCGCGAGCCCGAGCACCTAACGGTTAACTGCAGTATGCGCGTGGTTGTACTTGCGAATAATATTATTATACAGAACGTTCGCAAATGTTCGAACGTTTCCCCGTCGCCGTTCCGTGTTCGCGTTTATGTTTGTGGAAAACAGCACGCGCGTCCGCCTTACAACTCGCTCGCCCATCGTGTTATTGCCTATATTATTATGTGACGTGTACCCACCCGCCACCGCCTTTCCTCGTATATACATATATGTATAATAATAATAGTATAAAATAATTATTGTTACGACGACGTGTGGATGTGTGTGCCGAGTGAGTGAGAGAGAGGGGGAGGGGACACAGATAGCACAATGTCCATGATGACGCGCTAAACCGATATATACGAGTTTAATTATATTGTATATTATAAATTTGTGGACGTGGTTTACTTTCGAAACGTAAAAAAAAAAAATATATTAAAATTGCTTTAGTAAACTAAACCACGGTTATTTTATAACTCGCATATTATTGTACCAGAGGGTGGCAATATATATAGTTCAATTTATACGAAATGAGCAAAATTAGAGCGACATAGTAACCAGATATGTAAAAAAAATCCCATTAGATAATAGTATTTTCTATGTTTACTGCAGTGTTTTTAATACTTTATATATATTTTTATTAATTATCATTGTTCGCGTCTCTTTTTCACATGACAAATTGCAGAAATCAGGGGGTGGCAGAACTTCTATGAAATTTGTTTAATCATCTGTTTTGTGAGTTGTAAGTAATATTATAATTAATTATTTACTCTAATATAGTAATACATAACAATTAATTATTCAATCATGCCGAGTTGTTGTATTTGGGGCCGTTCGAGCAACCTTAGAAACTGGAATCCTGGGATTAGTTTTCATCAGTAAGTGTACATATTTGACAAAATTTGCATTTGGTCACACTGCTGGTCTTCTTTTTGCTTACTTCATACTTTTGTGCACAGTAAGTAATATACGGAATGTACTTTCTATGTGTTCTCATGAGCTGTATACTATCGTCTCGTAACGCGTTTGGGCAAAAGACGTTAACGTGCTGCCGCAGCTGTTTCGGCGTTGTTCTCTTTTCGACCTATCGGTGATTTACGATTAACGACACACCGCAAACGACATTTTGAAAAAATGAAACGCATTATTCTATTCTGCTGCTATGCAGATACCGCGTGAGCAACCAGAAACAGTATACACATATTATTATATTTGATTGGCGCATTATGGAGTCTGTCGACGTTTTCGATGCGCGAAGTGTTTCAATATTATACGCGATTGATCGGACGTATACAGAGTTATACGTTCAATAATACTGCAACTGTTGTAGTCATTGTAAAGGCATGTCATCGATTGCATATAATGCGTTGATGACTTTAACGCTCGCCTATAATATGTACCGAAAAGGATGTGGACTGCGCTGGAATTTTTGTACGTTCGTCATGTCAGTTATTTTCATAAATATATAGTATAATATACACATATAGTGCTATCGGAACAACGTTTGGTCCATGAATCATACGATTCATAATGTTTACAGTATATACAATTATATATTTTTCGAGTTAATTGTTTATGCGTTGTATATTATAATATTAATGTGACTCATTGTTCGGATTTTATATAAAGAAATAATAGTTTATAAATCAATTCAATACGTTTAATAAGTGTATACTATATATGAATGGATATATTGAAAAATGACAAATTATTCGTTTATGTATGTATATAATAGAACATATCAGTTGCAGTTCTATAGTTATATAAACACAATTATTTTGTTCCCAATATCATTTTTTTCTTACTACCAAAAAAGAAAGTTACAAAATTAATTATTTGTGTTATATATTTTTTTTTATCAAGTACCAGTGATAGAATAAATGTATCTCTATAATTATTTGAATAAGAACTTATTATAATAGTAAGAAGAGAATTCCGTGAATACGTTGACAAATGAAAAATAATATGCACCTATAAACTAGAAATCATCTTTGTAATATCTTAAAACGATTAACGGTAGTACATATAGAGTTTTACAAAAATATTTTTAAACGAATAAACAGTTAATATAGGTCTACAAAAAAGTTTTGTTATTATTATTCAATTTCAAACATTAATGCATAATCGACGATAAAGACCCCTTAATAGTTTCCAATAAATAAACATTATTGGTAATCGGTTATGTTTGTTACAAATGTATAAATTATTGCCACACGCATTCAGCATTTTGAACATGTGAACGAGCATCCAGTTATGCAACGTATTGTTTTGAATTCGACATTTTTTTTTGATGTCCGAAGAAAAAGACTCGAACGCATGGTTTCATATTTGATATGTACTCGAAAAACTTGTTTAAAAACTTTCGATGTTCAATTGATTGAAACGGATTGTAGTGTGTGGCTTATGTAATAAGTGGACTTATATTAATGATTTATGAAACCGGCTACGAATCAAGTTTGACTTGCATTCCGATTGTTTTTGATTTGTCGTTGATAACGATAATATTACTTACCTATTATAATATTGTGGTTTTTATTAAGAATGCAATTATTAAATATTTAACTTACTCTTGTAATATTTAATAGTATAAAGAGTTACTAAATAATAATATAACATAAAATCTATATAAACGGGTTTTTGTTCGACGAATTTACTTGGACATGATTCGAACCTATATTTATTTAGATATACAATAAACCATTATGGACACAATTCGAATCTTTTGTTTATTTCTGCTTATTATATGTTTATATTCATTACAGTTTTTATTGTCAATTCTGAGCGTAGTGGGTTGAAGAGATCTTCTAATAATTTATTCAATTTTACTGATAATTATTTTCATTGCAATGGTGGGGACGATACGCCATTCTTGTGTAATATTTTTTCGAACGTAAATAAATAATGTAAAATTTTATTTTCATTTCAATTATATTAAATAGGTATACAATTAAAATAAATTATAGTGAAATGGCTGTGAGGAGGGGTGAAGTAATACAGTAATAACCAATAACTAACATCAGGGATGTTAATTTTTGTTGGCTTCATAATCGTTCTTCTTTTATTTTTCCATTTCGACTATTATAAGTATTAAAAATCTGTAAAATATAATTTACTAATCGAAATCATTATCCTAATTACTATATCATTAATAATTATTCGTTTTATTTCTATCACATATGATTCATCCCGGTGGTTTCATATATTATAATCATTATTACAGTATAACTTTAATTTTTAGTTTATCTTGTTTCTAGGTAGAGATTATTTTTGTTTTACAATTTTACGCAATTATTTATGAAAGAATAAAATACAGTAATCGAAAAAAACAAAAATAAAATTCACAAAAAAAATATTTAATACATATCAAATAACATTAACGTTACACGCACATTAATACAATAACTATGATACGATTAAACAATAAACAGAAAAACAGTATTTTCTTAACAATAATCAATGTGTATGTACATTTCTATTGAAATTACTTTTAAAATACTTATTGTTGTATTACAAAAACCAATTACAGAACAATATTAAATTTACAATTAAATAATTCGAAACGATATTTTATACTAGCGTGTATACGTTTATTATTAACAACACTGACCACACGACACGCTATGAACTCATGTATGTAACTAACAAAATGTCTAGGAAATTGAAATTATTTTTGACTTATACTTAAATAAACACAAGTGATTAGTGAGTAATCACTGGAATTCAGAAGTATTCAAAATCATAATTATTGTTGTACCTTCATAATAGCATTAAGTCAAACGATTATTATTGATTATGTATAATGTTCGTTAATGAAAGTTGGTACATATTATAGATTCCAACGACAATAATTATAGAACTCTAATATATTAAATTAATATCGTAATATTATTTTAAGCGGAGATTAATCTCAATTTACTAAATCTCCATTTAGTAATTTTAGGTAATCATTCATGTTTTTTCTCACATTACTATATGTACACTTGTACAGTGCGTAGTGCATAATGCTGTACGTATTAGCGTATGATATTCGTCGTCATCGTCTTTAATTTAATAGATTACACGCCCACATGACCATGTTATGTGATAAAATAATAAAAATAATAATATTACAATATCCGGACGTACGTACTAATTTATATTACTATAATAATATTTTAATATTGCTGTGTAACAGTACGCGCTAATTATTCATCACATCTACGGGTTTTATGGCACTATGTACCGTATAATAATAATATAATAAAAACATAATATAACACCTCGTCGTCGTCGGCGGCGGCGCGGCGGTGGTGCCACGGCCACGGTCGTGACATCGTCGTCGCCCGTTGTCGCATAATCCTCGCCGCCGCGATAATAATTGAGATATTATTACCTTTAATTCGTTTTATCATTATTATGATTACCATACATGCATACATGTTTCAAGTGCATTCTATAATATAATACTATGCGTGTAGAATACAGGTATGCAAACAGGTACATTGTTTTTTTTTTTTTGTTTTTCGACTGTGAAACAAAAAATCTTACGGGCACTCACGCAGCGCGCGCGGATGCTTCTTTGTCGATTACATCTCGTCATCGTGTGTCACGACAATATATGTATTATAACAAACGATACACTTTACATATTATTATTATTATTATTATTGCACTGTATATACTGTAATATATCGTGCGACCATATGATATTATACGACACGCAATGTCGTTATTTGTCGTACATAATACTATTATTATAATAATGATTGTTATTTATTAATATTATAACGAAGAGCGGTATAGTATTGCAGACAGCGGGCCGAAATTATTATACCGAAATGTGCGAAAAGCTAAAGAATTAGTTCTTTTTTATGCGCAACACTTTATCAGCGCTTTATTCTAAAGCCGTGGGATTATATTATACAGTAACCATGTGGCTTACTCGGCTTACAGGCTTATTGCACATTTGAAATATTGATACACTATAAATATTATACCAAGGAAAGGTGATCGGGAATTTTGTGGTTCAAGAATAGTCAATATCCAACCACTGCAGGATTACATTACAAAATCTTAATTTTCGTCCTCGCACTGTTTATGAAGTTGATATAACATCGTATATCGTATAATATGTATTTTTAGGTACTTATGTATACCATACATTTAGTTGTTTTTATTAATTACTTCAAAAGATCATGTTTATGTCAAGTAGTGTTAAGTATTTAAAACATCAGCAACCTGCACATACTCCTTTCGTTTTGCTATTGAAATAAAAAGCGATTATAGGTTCTGTTAGAATTTGAACAATTTTCGCATTTTTTCACCTCAGTTACGTTCAAAGTAAAATTTACACGAGGTTAAAAAGTACACAAGGTTTGCTATACATTCTCTAGCTGCGTTTTTCCCGAGGTAAGTTAAAAGCTTATCGACTTTAACGCCTCCCCATCTTATAATATATGTCCAGTACACACGAATTGTTATATAGACACCTGCTACAGCATATTATTATTTCTATGTCTTGGTAACCCCAAGGCTGGGTTAACGTATAGGCAATACAAGTAATTGCCTAGACAGCTAAATTTTAAAAAGCATCAAAAAGGTGCTAAAGTTCACTGTTTCGATCAAAATATATTTTTTTTTCGTCTTTTTAATGAATTTCATTGAAAATGTTCATAAATGCTCAAACAAAGTAATTTTGTTTGTAATTTGTACATAGATGATATTATTATATTTTTGTATATCTCCATTATATATGAATTATAATATGTTGATAATACGGTGTCACGGTTTAAAACCATGATAAGGTAACAACAATTACTACCCATCAATAATCAATTATTATACCAATCAGTTTAAAATGTTTAAATGATTGATAATAAGTTCAAACTGTTTTTGCTGTTTGCACAATATTGCACAAAAACAATGAACATTCTCAAAATAACTAATAATTAGATAATTTTTATAAGTATACCTATGTCCTATATAATAAAATACGTTATTAATATTCTGAAATTGAAACTAATGCAGAATCTTGCATGCGTATAGTTACTATAGGTATAGTCGGTATAGATTTTAAATATAAACTTATTTGATTATTTACAATTACCATTAATTAGTTTAGCGAGGAACGTTGAAAACTTTGAATTCGTAATACCAACAAAAGTTTAATGTAATGGATGTAATGGGCATTTAAAAAAAATTGTGGATATCGAATTTTGAATTTATTTCTATTACGATAGTTTGTTTACACTCGATAATTGATAAAAAAATTTGGCAGAATCCGATAAAAACCTATGGTACTACGGGGCGTAGGTATTACCATAATTGCCTTTAGCCGCATTTTGTTTCCTTAATCTGGCCGCGTAGGTACCTATGTATTATAAATACGTACATGTAGCGCTTTGTGGAACCATTGCGTTAATATAATATGTGCGCAAGTGGACGTTACGTACAGTTATTGTCTACGGATGCGGCGGCGGAGTTATACGAATATTATTATAATATATTGTTGTGCGTATATTGTTTGAATAATATATTATATGTACCGACGCATGTACGCATAACTCGGTGCCCATAACATTATACGATAGTGAAACGTGCCGGAAAAACATACGTGCGCGTACACACGACGTGCGGACGTGCCCGCTGCCGTCGTGGCATTTTCGGGCGTCGTCGTCGGCATAACCCGTACAACACAATATTGTCATTCATTCGTCGCGACAAAGGTCCAAAGGTGCCTTCTAGTCGTATCGGTCTCTCGGTGGTTCGCGCGCGTACGTCAACGGATTCGCGTGCATGATTCAATGATTATTATTCATCGACATACTTTAATCGACATTGCTGTTGTTCGGTGCGAAAGTTGGACTTCGATCGTGGAACGAGTTGTGATCAGAGGATAGAAAAAAAAAAAAAAGGAAATAAAACATAATGTTGCGCAAACACTGCAAACGGCCGTCCGACCCGTGGCAACGTGACGACGACACGAACCTCGATCGTAGCAGTGAGTACGGCGATGTGTACGACGCGGGTGCCGACGACACGGCTGGGTGGCGAAAGGTCGACGCCGCCGGTGCGTCGCATCTTCGCCGCCGACTCCGGTCCACCGTGAAAAGCGCCCTGTTCGACTTTTTCAGAGCAGTGATTTTGGTATCGCGCCGTTTCCGGATAGTCATCGCCCAAGCTGAACGGGATCCCAGTAAGCGACACGCAAGCGGCATATTCTTTACATTTTTCATTTTACAATAACATAATATAAGGATAACTACGATACTAATATGTATGCCCTGTATATATATATATATACAGGGGGTAAATTAAATAGTGCAGTTTTGAAAGGTTGGTACTTCCCCTGTGGTGGGTATAGTGCGATTATGATGGTCTCATTTCATCGTAAACAAAATTGTCTACGATTAATAAGACGACGATGGACATGTAAATCAAACATATTCATTTTCTATCGGCTGCAAATCGTCCATTTAGGTAAATAAAAACAGTGATTTGAAACCTTTTTGGTACTATGGATGACTTAGAAAACTTTCGATTCGTCACGGACCACCTCAATTTATGACGATTTTTGCTTTTTCTAACTTCAAAATAAACCAAGAAAATTCAAATCGTTATATTGACGGAATTGAATTGGACGCGACAAACACACATTATAAAACGGCTTCTCTTCACTTTCAGTCTTTCATAATACTTTCATTATACACTCTAATAGATTAGGGGCTGAAGATCTGTTGTCGATTCTGCCTTTATTAGGAAAAATGGTTTAATTTTTCGACTGTTTGGTTGACACGTTTTATATTATATTCTTGCGTTTGTATAGTTTGCTTTATCTGTAGACAATACGAATTTAAAAGGTTTAGGAAATTCTGCGAATGCAATTTCATTCGATCTTTTCAAAAAATTTTAACAGTGCCTAAATAACTCCATTTTCATAAATGTTCTTCAATCATTTCAAACATCGCTCGAATTAATTAGAAAAAAAGGAAAACAAAAAATGTAATAACAATATGAAAATAAAAATATTTATACCGATTATATTAACAGAACAATAATAATACATAATTTTACCATTTTAATGTTATTTAATTTTTAAAAAAATTAATTCATATTTTTTTTATTTTCACTGATTTTACGAAAACATATTTTAGTACTTAGTGATTGTACATTATAATATACAAACGCGCATGTAAATACACGCAACTGGTACATGCCCATTTTTTACCTGATTCGTTTTTGTAGTCATATCCAAGTTTTTCTTTTATAAAACCAAACGATCGTCTTTTGTAATAACCACCTGTGTTCCCACTTAATATTTCCAATCAACTATCTAATTATTATAGTTAGGTATACTGCGAATGTAACCGCATACAAACTTTTATTCCCACCGATGAAACGTTGTTAAATCGATCAAGAACCAGAACGGTGAGCGAGACCTTAATCTAATTGACGGTTATTATTGAACGTTATGTATATTTAATTCTATCGAAAGTGTTTTCGAAGCTCTTCGAATTATTCAAATCTCAAGGGGGACATTCACTTGGAATTAAACGGTTTCTAATAATTGTAATGTCCAATTTTTTTTTCTCTCTCTGCGGTATATAATTTTAAAACCACTAACGAAGAGAAAGCCCCGCACAACAAGTTGTATAACATATATGTATATTGTATATGTAGCATAGTATTTAACTCTTTGCCTATCCCGTAACGGTCAATAAAGCTTCAGCTCCAACGGTATATAATATAATATGTACGATTGCGACCGTCAGGTGGATATTATTATATATTATGTATTATAAAAACTCGATAACCAACACTGGATGCATACCAAACACAATTATAATATTATTATATACGTACGATATTATTATAATTACATGTTATAATAATAAACAGTGCGCACTTATAGTAATAATTATTATTTGCGATTTCGTCAAAACGAAACTGACTCGCCGAGTGTTCTCTATAAAAATATAGGCACTGTTATAATAAATAGGTACTCGCACACGCACCTTGTCACCGCATATCTACATATAATATTAATATAATATCATGTGCATAATAAACACGTGCAGCGGTGACTAAGGGGTATTATTGTATGCTGACGGCCGCGCCGCTGAACATAATAATATAATATGATAATATTACGAAACCGATTTTCCGCGCGCGAACCGTCACGCGGCCGACGATGACGACGTCGACGATGTAATATTAATATATAGGTACATATTATTATAGGTATACCCCTGCCGTATGATGTATATATATAGTGTTTTAATTACGTTGACCCACCAAATGTAACCTAATAAAATCAAGACATACGCGGCGTACCGTGATAAACATAAACAACCGTATTATAAAAATAATATGATACGTGTACCTACGTATATATTATATATTTACTATTTTACTGTCTACTCGGAAACGCGTATACCATATTATGCGTTAGGTATACCGTTTTCGGTCGCCAACGATTGGCGTGCTATTATATATTATTATGTGCGACTTACTATTAAAATAGTATGGCGGATACGGTCGATCGGGAGTCGACGGCGACGTGTCCTTGTGTCGCGTGCCACCGCGCGTCACCGTGAAAAATGTCACTGCGTATACAATACCATTACATGTTTAGTTTCGATTTTCTCTCCAACGAAATATTCAAATTTGTTCGCACGTCCCGCGATATGCACGCGCACGTACCTACATAATATACACACGTAACGTTAATGTACCTACTATAAAAATGTCTTCGCTCGGGCAAACTTCACGCCGCCGTCGATACCTATATTATTATCTACACTTGGTATAGTATATGATATTACATAATGTGGACAATCATATACATTTTTCGAAATTATGAGAATTTATAAGAATATATTCCATTCGATATAGCGGTTATTTCAATTTATTCGATAGTCCGAATAACTATCGAGGAAAAATGAAATTACTCGAGTTAAAAAGATTTCATCAAATTTTTATTACACACGCATATATTTTATGCATTAATTATTATTATTTCAGTATACCTGCATGCATATTATTATAACATGTCTACATTTATTTAATTATGAAATTCAATAAATTACTACAAATTACATAATGTTTTAAATTTGAGAACAGAAAACTATACGATATTAATAATATACCATCGCCATCGTTATTTTTCGATATTAAAATTATATTATATAATACATTCTCACTGAATTCGAGAAGATAAATTTAAACTACACTTCTGAATAAATTCATCTGAGCTAACATGTACGATTTGTAATTTTTTTTTTTTTTATATAATTTTAATTATAAAGCTTCTGGCCAAAAATATTAAAATTATAGAATGTTGTTCCCGCCGTATAGCATTTAATTATTTTCGATTCATCGAGGGTACCGAAATACATGTGTTTTCTTCGAATAATCGAGGTTTTCTCAGAGAACTATGCATTAAGTAAAATCTATAGAGGTTTTCGAACCATATAGAGATAGTCTACTATATTTTTTTATGTTATTCTATTAATTTCAATTAACCGCCGAGTACCTATACATCGCAATTGTATTCGCATACGTAATTAATTCGACTTATTCAAGGCAAACCGACACAATAATATAATTAAACATTAATTTTAATTCATACACATTAGGTTATACTTCCAATAATACATGTTATCGAGAAGTTCCTGTCATTTTTACTTTTAATCGGTAACATCGCATTCTGTGCGCAATTACGCAAGAGTCTTATTTCTTTTTTGTATCCGGGCGATTTTCCATCTTTTTTATTATGACTTATCGAGATAACACTGCTAATGTCAATTAAAATACTTATTTCAAACACTACCCATTTCTAGGTACTATCAAAAAGATTCATTGCCAACGTCAGATGAAAATGAATTTTTCCGTTTGGAATTTTATGAGTTTATGACTGAACATGTGCACAGACTCAACACTTTTATATATTATCATTATTAATATTTTAAACGTCTACCGGGTAATATAATGATAATGATTAATGTTGGACAAACGCGTATGTTATCATGTATATGTACGAGTTGTATAAACAGTTTGGCGGATATATGACGTATAAATTTCGTCGGAAATCGCATGACGAGAAAAAATTCGAGGAAACATGGCGATTATTATCATTATTTGAAACCTGTGTGTTGTATAATTATGCAAAAACGCTCTCACGGCGACGACGAGGACGCAAACACGTCCATCGAAGAAAACGTGTTACTAAAATATTACTTTTGCAGTGTGTACGTATAATGGGTGAGCGGTGAAGGAGCGGAGAGGGGGCGGGAGCGGAGGAATACCTCAAAAACCGTTCACTACGTATTGCCGCCGTGTAAGCTATTTTTTTTCCTTCTTTTACATAATTAACGCGCACCTATCTGTATACATGCTTACACGCGTACGCCGTACCAGTGATTCGGGGTCATAAACACGCGTAGTCGGATCGCGCGACGAAGAAATCGGCTGGCGCACGCGTTTTCGATTACTACCATGTATAATACCTATACACACACCGTACGAGAGGTCTGCGGCGGCGACGTGAATATAACGGTACTCGTGCACAACCGCGTAGGTAGGTAGTATATATAATATTACGAGTATACTACCGAAGACAATCTCTATTAAGCCAAGTTCACACCACACTATACATCTTATGGTACCTACGCGTATGCCGCATTACACACGTGAAGTGATGCACCACAATATACGACTGTGTTTCTCGTCATGTTACCCACACCGTCAGATCGACGGCCGTATAATATCAATAATATTTTATTATCCTGTCATGTCCATAATCGTTTTGCCGTGTAGAACCTGAATACCGTGCGATCGGTAACCATACACGTAAGTCGTCCAAAAGTCCGGTGAAATCAACTTTGCGGTTGCGCAATACATATTATACAGTTACGATCCGCGGAAAATAAGCGTACGATTATTATACGAATCCCATATAACGCAAGTAGGTATTCCGCTATACTCTGCACATATAGCGTTTTATGTGGTACATACAAAAAGGATAACCCTGGTGCGATTTAACACCGCGACACGCGTACTCATTTTTTTTACCTGTATTTTAAGAGATTAAAAATAATTAACAGTTGATCACCTAAATAGCTCATGTTCCTGCTGCTGATATGAGTAAATAAATAAAAAAATATATGTACCAAGTTGGTTTAAATATTCTTATAAATATTGAATATAAGATAATTATTAATATAAGAATAAAAAAGTAGTATTTTACATTTTCCTGAAGTCTGAATCCAGTAAATAAAAAAACAATAAATAATCATAGATGCCTACTTATTTTTTGAAACACAATCAAAAAAGGTAACATAATTTAACAAATGCCTAATAGTAAACATAATAGGTAATCAAATAACAAATTTATTATTTCTTTTTTTTGATTTGGCAAATATGTTGCACTAATTTATTTTATTAATGGACATATAATAAATAATAATATTCTTATGTGCATGCAGCTTATATCTTTATATATCTTTTTATATTTTTATATACCTCTCTATACCTAGGTTATGGTAGTAAATGTTTACGACAGTCGACGATAGTACGACCATAGGCGAAACTACCGGTCAGGCCAGTCAGTCCATGGCCTGACCTAATACTGACTAAAAATATGTATATATTATATATTTTAATAATTATTTAGGCAATATAAATAATATATTTATATATGTAAACGTATAAATTTATACGTTTTATATAATACTCAGACCCGTATTTAAAAATTTGGCACCCCCGGTCATATAATTTATGCTCCCCCCCCCCAAAAAAAAAAAATAATAATAATATAACACTTATTATTTTGTCCATAATTAAGATTCTTTAATATTAAAATATAACTTATAACAGAAAATCGTTTAATACTTTTTTTAATTTACAAATTATAATATAATAAAAATATAATTTGAATAGAAATATTTTTATATTAGATTCTGAACGGAGTGATAGAATTTATTCGTTTTACAATGATGTGTGTTTTTTTTATTTTTTTTTTTTTTTTTGTGTCTGAGAATACCTTTTTTGGTAGTAAAAATGATTCGATTTTCTTAAACAGCAACTTTTCTGAAAGCAAAGTGAATGTAGATGGTACTTGGATGTGTCAAATATCCAACTTTTTCAATACTTTTTTAAAATATCGAAATAAACGATAAAAAAATTACGAAAAACGGGAAATTTTACGCAAAATCATGGTTTTACAAAATACATTTTTTTTTAAATTTTCTAACTCAAAAACCAACTTGAAATTTTCACCAATCTTTATATTGACATTCTCTATACATGGTTATGTTTTCAAAGTATTTTGACATATTTTGATTTATTTATAGACAATTTAAATTTTCGATTTTTGTAAACATAATTAATTAATTATTATTATTTATTAATTAAACATAATAACTAATTGCGACTAAGAAATATCGGAGATCGTCTCATTCAAATTTTTTTATAAGCCCATAAAGCTCAAATTTGTATAAAATATGTCAATATCATGATAATTTGCAAGTTATTTTGTAGATAAAAATTCATAAAATTTATTCTGTTCATACTTCAGGTTCAAAATTTTAATACTAGGTTGTCCATAAGCTAATCTTCAAAAATATATAAAAAAATTTCTATCGGACTTAAAAGAAAAAATTTTATGACTGTTTGAAATTTAAATTTTTACGAAATTACATTATAATTCAATTTAAATATAAAATACTATATTATTATATACACATATTAATTCCGTTCAGAATCGTTATTCGTATACAATGATATCTATCATTGCATTCAAATTTAACAAATCCATTGTAATAATGACCTATCCTATAAACGAAGTGCACTCCACCCCCAACTGTACAGCAAAGCGAGGTCCATCCGTTTTTTTTTTCATTTTGCCTGACCAAATAAAAGTGTCTAGTTTCACCCATGGATATCGACACAGCAGTATCAATAGAGGATAATACTTATTTAGGAGGAGTAATAATCGTTCCGCAACCAAAAATTCTATTCTGTATGTAAACACGAAATAAGATAACAATTAAATTATGGAAAAATACTAGTCATATATACAAATGTTTACTACATAGGTACATATTTGCATATTTGCTATTATTAATTATTATTAATATACATAACGGGTTTTTTTATAAATCAATGCGTCATCTAGGGAAAATACGAGTGAGATAAGAGGACTAAATTCCGTCGTCGCCCTTCCCTCCTCAAATAAGCTCTTAGCCGACACGGTTCGTATGTAGGCAGTGTATGAACCCAGCCTTATGTACCTGCAATATAATGTGTATTGCCTATAGGACATATAGCGCGGGGTATTGTTTCTCTCGTCTTATAGTCGTCGAGCGAACAAACCGACACGCGAACCGAATGCAATACCGATGTATAATATACGTTATAAATATACTACACACGGTGAATAATATGCCAAGATGGTTCACACGGTCCAACGACGGGTCAAACCGCACACGCGTGCATACAAACGGTACCTTTAAGACGATTACGCACGATACGCAATGTAGGTTATAACACGCGGCGGAAGCGTTCGACTTTTATATTATTACGCGCGCGTACGGTCGTGGGCCCAGTTGAAGTTATATCCGTATAGTTTGTACCAGTAGCGTCGAAGCGTTGAAAATGTACCATGACATCAAATACCAAAGGGCCCCCCCACCACCTCCAGGAATTTTTTTTGACATAACACAACCATTTTTTGCTATAATCCGAAAATAAATAAATATAAGCTGTGACCTACCGTTTTATATAAATTATATTCAATTTATTATGAGTTATTATTATTTAACTATTCGTAGTAAAAAATTGTAAAACATAATAATTACAAAAATATCCTGTCCCAGAAATAAAAAAAATAACTATTTGATCGGGGCCATTGGTGTGTGCCCTCATATCGTATTAATATTGATAATAATATATGTGTACATAATACGTACGTTACGCTCGGCCAACTCAGTTTTGTATACAGGCCACGCTCGTGATAAACAGATTTATTCGGATAGCCGAGATCTCCCGGCTTTGTGCCTCGCGTCTACAACCTGCATCATAACGTACTTCACTTTGTGTGTTAGTCGAAAGATGTGGTGGTTTACGGCTTAATTCGGCTTCACTTCTATACAAGAGGACCAAGAGCACCGAGGGAAGGGAGGGCGTATCGTTGACTTGGGCCTTATTCCGTCACCCCGATCGGGTCACAAGCTATCGTCGTCACTTCCCCTTTTTGCTTAAGGACAACCTCCGGTGCATATGACTTCCTCGGTGTGTCGGGTATGTGAACCAAGTTTCACTGCACGAGCAGTGCGTGCTTATTCAGCCGTTCACTCGGTGACTTTACCCTAGGCCAGCGTTTGCCTTATAACAAAATATTATAACAGCTGCAGCCACTTTGCCACCAAACCTCGTCATCGGCCGCGTTTCGACCGGAGCCGGTGCGAGACCGTCGTCGTGAGAGGGTGCAGCATCAATTTCTCAATGTCGCGAAAACGTGAGCTATTTACCTCATTCAGGAGTTCCGATATTTCCTCGTGATTAGACTTGCATTTGGATCAGTTGCAACTCGTGTGGCAATTGCGGGTGAATGAGGAGAGTGGCGCGCTCAAGAGGCTGTGACAGTTTTAGTTGGCATAATGGTATCATTGTGTATTGCAATATTTTTCAAGCCTGCAATCAGCGTCGTTGTGACGAACAATTATATTGTACATTCATAGGTATCACTGTAGCACCATTATAATATAATATGTACTTTGCGTGCTCAGAGGACGTTTTGCAATTGCATATTGTTACAACAAGATTTTGTAAAATTCAGTTTTTGGTAAACATATAGAGCACTTTGTATCGTGCCTCATATGTACTATACCAGTTTGCGTAGGCATTTCACATAGTTTACATCGCATTTGCAAGATAAAGAGAGAGAGAAAGAGAGAGAGAGAGGGAGTGATCGAGAAAAATCAAACTACTATATATGTCACTATCGATGCAACCACTTGCCGCCGTATGCCGAATGAAAAAAAATGTTGTGTTCCATATAGCAATAATAATAAAATATCGAGCATTCTCAATCATTTTACATATGAGTGCCGTCTACATGTTTAAAAAATATTCACCTATACTAAATGGTAAGACTGGGCATAAACGAGTTAAAAGTTATAACGTTATTAGTCACTATTATGTTTATAATACATATAATTTCCTTTTTTCTCTATTTAATATATAACTTGCATGTTAAAAAACTAAATAAATTCAACTTAATGAGTCAAAAAAAACTAGTGTAACAGGCCATCAGAGTAATTCCTGCCAAAATGTATACGTTATTTTACGTTATACGAGTATATAGTGTGCAGAATGAAATTTTTTTCTTGTACCATGTATATAATCTTCAGCGTACCACTGGTTGAGAATCACTGATATTATATGGGTGCGTACCACATTTTCGTCCGAGTAATCTGTGACCGCCACCGCGGTTGCCGTAATAGCAGGTAGAATTATAATCATAGAATAATTTGATATTTGCTTATCTGAATAGTTCTAAAAATTATTTTTGTCCAGTTTAACGCGTTTCCGTTTCGTCTATTTTGCAATTTTTTTCAACAGTAGCTCAGTAATCGGAGTTCACTATAACCACAACTTCTTCGTTGTTATCTGCAGCTCTATCCGGTGCGTCACAATGACTCATTTGACCGTAATTTTATATTGGCGAAGCGCGCCGAAATAAAATCTTATATTATACAATATGCAGTAAACGTAATATTGTATCATCAAGCCGTACGAGTTTATGTTATTAACTCTGTGGCTCATGCTCATACAGTCATACTGTGGGAAAATGGAAAAAAGAATAAAAAAATGTAACCAATATGCAAAAACATAAATCACAACGATGTACGTGCTGACAACGTTGATTATTAATTGTATGCAAATGTTTATGTTTTCGGTAAAAAAAATTACCCTAAGTTCCATATTAACGTCCGGAATAATCTTGCTGGCAAAAAAAAAAAGAAGAAACGTGCAAGGCATCGTATTTCGTTCTCATATCTTTATTTTTTCTTTTTTTTGTTGGAATTAATTGTTTTCCCTCTTGTCATATCATTGTCGTGTCGTTTTCGTCATCTTTCCATATCGGTCACGGGCGCACACAGTCGCAATATTCAACAGTGCAGGCGGCTTAGTGGGGACGTCGAGATGGCCCCCATAGCAATCCCGATTATATATTATTCGCGTACGTGTGCATAAAATAACAATAATAATACTATACAATATTTAATTCACGTGAAATATGTGCTGCCGTAATAATCCGCATTATACAACAACGTATATCATCCATGTGTGTCTGTGTGTGTTTGGGACTGTGCAATACGATTTCGTCAACGTACGCGTGTAATTATTATTTTTATTATTATTATTTTATCGTCCTTCGTTGTATTGTTCACGTCCGCGCTATATCCGTGAATCGTGTACGATATCATCATCGTCGTTATTATCATAATATGCCACGCGGTATAATGCCACCGGGGAAGGTTGATCGAATTTTATTTTTTTTTCCGATACTCTATTTCGGACGGGAAGTCGCCCAGTGGCGCGTTTATAGGTACGGGTATACACCAGGGTTAGCACGAAAAAGCCCACCCCGAAAAAACCTGGGTTGCTTTTCTGGGTTAAACCCACTTAATATTTTGAAAAAACCCATAATAAACCCGGGCTACCAAGGATTGGTAGTGGTCGTAAAGCCCATGACTAATAAATTTACAGTTTAATAACATTTAACAACCAACGACAAAACAAAAAACTTAAAAATAAATAAACTAATAAAGCCACTAACGTCAATAAATATTAACAATTAACAATTCGGAAAAGTTCAGAATGTGAATATCTTCTATTATTATCATATAGTTTTGGCGTGGCCAGTTTAGTTTAGAGTAACGCGATAAGGGAAAAATCAAATAACAGTGCAGCTAATACATGGAAAAGTATTCCGATTTTTTCGGATGGGTTTTTTCAGAAAAAAACCCAATAAAAACCACTCATTAATATTTTTACAATAAAACCCACCGGGTTTTTTGATGGGTTTTTTCTGAAAAAAACCCCGATAAAACCCCCCATTGTTATTTTTACAATAAAACCCAACCGGGTTGGGTTTTTTCAATAAAGCCTGGGTTTTTGCCAACCCTGGTATACACACGCGAACGCGTGAAAAGGTCGACGCGGAAAGGTTGACGCGGAAAAAACGACTGCAGTTCTGAGCAGTGACTGCGAGACGGCCTCTGCCTGTCACGCGCAACGACGACGATGACCTCTGTCGAGTAGCCGTTACGGGTTTCAAAAACGAAAATAGAAATAATTAAAAACCGGGTGTTTAATCGTGACCGTAGCAACATTTCGTTTTTCACGTCTTTAACGTGTTTTTTTTTTTTTCATTCGTGTACAAGATTTAAATTATATAATATTATTATTCTTATAGTATTTTGGAGGTAAACTTCGACGGCGAAGGAAGAAGAACGTCGTCATCGGGCACGGCCAGAGTGAAACGAGATTATAGGCGATATATAATATTATTAGAAAGTGTATAATATTATTATTTATACGCGTACGCGCGTAGTTACATATTATACGAGTATGTACGTGAAAAAACCGGAATGTCGTCGCATAGACGTACGCGTACGTACATACATACAATATGATAATAATAATAACAACGTACCTATATAACATAATCGTATGGTTCTTGTACGCATCGCACGCTAGTTCTGTGCCAAGAAGGACGTCAAGTGTATGTCATTATACTTATATACCTATAATATATAGATCCTATATAGGCAGTACGTATATATACTATACCTCAATATTATTAAATCATATACCAGACTGGCGAATTGTGCAGCGGCCGCGGTTGCCCGATGTCCTCGGATGATAATATCGTAATAATATACATATTAAAATACTACGTACATACTGGGGCCACTCGGTTAACAAGTTACAGCGCGGTATTCTAATAACATGCACATATTGTATACATGCATATGTATGTAATAGTACATGCAAATTATATACGTATATAACTATGCGCCGACGACCAATGCGATGCGATTTTAGCTATTCTCGCTCTTTTACCCCCCCCCCCTCTACCACGACGACGACAATCAACGTGCGTGTATACTATGATATTGTAACATTATGCTGCAGCTGTAATAGCGTAATCTCGATGGCGAAATGTAATACACGCTCGATTCGCCAAATTCCACTGCGCGATGGTTCTTTATAACGAGTTAAATACACATAATATGATTAACTTATATTCCGACGGCGTTTCGCGTTTTAACGCGCGCAGCGTATGAAAAGTTACTATTTTCTCTAATCCCACATATATTCTATATGCTATGCATACACGCGTACACATACCTACACCTGGTTCACTTCCAGTTAATTACGTTACTTGTGTATTATATACATATATAATGTCTGAATCGAGTTCATTTTGTTTTTTATGTCTTCGTAACGAACGGCCAATCTTCCTAATTGTATACCTACCTAATGTGTATCTGCAAAATGATGCTTCGCCTTCCTCACTGCGCGGTCAACCAGTACACTATTATATTGTAATAACGAACGTGGACATTTGCGTACATTTGTTTTGGAAGCCGTTCGAATATATACTGTAAAATATATCGTTTCAAATATACAACGTATTTTACGGACGGACCGGTGTGTATATATTATAACGACTCCCTATAGAGCCAGTGTTTATATTCATTTGAGTTACTTCAACGTCCTCAACAAGCTATCGATAAAAGTGAAAAATATAATAATATTATACAACGTTTATAATATGTATTTTCGAAATAATTTACCAATGACCTCCGTCGACTCAAACCTACCGTTGGTTGTTTTGCAATTATGAAATTATAAACAACGGTTCGATAAGAGTTACTTCCATTCAGTTTGTGTATAACGTAATTATAAGAAATCTTATTCGCAAATCTAAATATTATATTCATATAATATGCTTATATAATATAGAGGACAATGTTATTAACTTCCGACGATCCTTTTTTCTGATAGCTATTTTGCCATTTTTAAAATGTGAAAAATAAAAACGTGTTTTTTATAATTACATTTTTTTTCTATTTAAAATAATAATAAAAAATAACGGCTAGCGGACATTATAATATTGACCTTCATAACATACACTATGTTTATAAATTTTATTTCTCAAGATTTTCTGGTATAACTATATACTACCAGAATAAAATTAATCTGCATGAAACTGTTTTTATAGTCGACCGATTAGTTTTTTACGTGAAAAATAGTTGTGTTTAAAAAAGTAATAAGTATTTTTTACTATGAGTTGGTCAATGCAATGATCTTTTTAAAATACACTAAATAATGTATAATGATAATCGTAATATTTTATTTTAAGATTATCATAATAACAGTACATTTACTATAATTTGGCAATTGGTCAACAATTTATGTAATCTGATATATATATATATATATATACAAAATACAACTATATTGCTTCAGGTTAAAATTCAAAAATTGCAGAGAAATAATTCGTGCATACTTTATTTTGTTGTTACAACTTTGCTCAAGGATTGCTTGACTGTTTACAAAAAAATTAAAAAAAAACTTTTGTCCTATGAATAAAATTTAAGCGCTAAAAGTTTCAGATTTTATACTCAGTTATCGAAATATAAACATAGCACTTATTCTTTAGAACATATTTTACTAATTTAAATAAATAGCTTAGTGTTATGTTATTGATATAAGCAAATAGCAGTCCTACATAATATAATACTTAAATTTTTGAAATATTTTCGACATACAATTGTTTTGAGAAACACGAACAAGCTTATATTATTTTGTGGAATACATTTTGTCATTTCGGCCACACCTAGGTTATAGGATATTTTGCTGACTTCTATACGATTAGAAAACTTCGGCAGATTACGGCGTAATTGTATACTATACAAAATTCGGAATAAAAACGATTAGATTAACTGCACGATTCGTAATCGAATCAACTTACTCGTACAACCTTGTGGTTTTAGCGCATATTATCAGGCGTACGATATAAACAGATTATATGGATATACTCTGGGTAAAATGATTGTAGATGTATTATTGTAATTTATAATACTATATTGCTCATGTGCATTAACAACGCCAGGTGGTCATCAGCAGGTACCTAATAACGATGACACGATTATTATCGTAATGTATTGTTATTATTATAATGTCATGGTAATAATAATAATAATTTCTTCCCTAAAAAATGAAATAAAACACATAGGTGTAATAATAATAATTATAATTGTCTAAGACCGCACGGTTGTCGTCGTCGTCGCGTCGTAATGTAGGAACGATAATAATTGTGTGCGATTAGCGAATAACGCGTATGTAGACATTTGCCTCTGGTGTGCAGTCGTTAATGGGTGCTGCAATCATTATTAATAATGAAATAATATCTAATAATAATAATATCTTCCCGTACATATTTTTGCGCCAATATAGTGCTGACAATACCATCATGCGGTAACGTATAAAACGGCTTCGGAAATGACTCGGCGTGACGGACGGTGCGTATAATAATAATTATCATCAAACCGTATAGTAGTAGCTAGCGCACCGTGGCCGAAAAAGGTCATCATCGGAAACCGCCATCCTTCCGGCTTCGGCGCTCGCTCTCGTATATGTACTATATCGTATACCTAACCTACCCATGTAGTGATGCCGTTGCCGCGTACTATTGAACATGCGCGTGAAATCCCATTGGCAAACAGGTATTATTCACCTGTACAAATATGTAGGCACGTTATACGATTTATGGAGCGGTGGCTTCGCTGAGGCTTCCGCTTCCGCGCTCGTGACATCTCTGCAGCGGCAAGGACGACGACGATGACTACGTCGGTTTCTTCTCGATCCTGCACTGTATAAGTGCGCGGAGGAGGTTAACCGGATTTCGGGGTGTAACGAAATGTCGTCACTGATCCACCATCATCGAATCGTGCGCTAGACGTTTAGAGTCAAAAAAAAAAAAAGTACAATATCACCGTGTAATATTATTGTTATATAGTATCACGCGTACACAAATCATACTGTACGTAATATTTTACAGTGGCTTTGATTTCATCGATACTTTTACACCGATTTCAATTATATTGTAATATACATTATTCCCAATATATGCCACACTATATGATATACGCGTCTGGCGTTTGTTTCGTTATATCGAGCCGAAACGAATCTCCGTTACCAACACATTATTTTGCAATCCACGAACTGTCGAGTTTAAAGAATAGGCACCCGTACGATAAGTGTATATGTGCGATGGTAATGATATGTACATATTATGTGGGCGTGATTAACGTGGCTTATTGAGGAACATTCGCCGAAAAGGCACTGTGACAGTGCGATTTGATTGAGCTACATATTAAAATTAATTTAATTATCAATACAACTATTCAATGTCGTTTAATACTTATAGTCTAATAGGTTTGAAGGTTCCGACAACACTTATTTTTAACTCTTTTCGAGAATTACCAGGATACATTATTATCATACAGTTACAAGTCCTTCGATTAGATGATTTGACGATTCAAGTTGAATCGTTTGTATAGAATGTTCTAGCTACATCGCTTTGGATTGCAATTTTTACGATTTTTACAGAGTCCCATAATTTTACACAATATATTTTCAAATATTGATTGCTACCAAAATCCTATATTACACGTTTCCTCCTCCTGGTATTCACCTGATGCAATAGTTCAATGTACATGATATTATAAGTTCTATGGCACAATATATTGTGTATTAATCGGTATAATTGTATTTGTTTTGCAGGGGTCGTGCTAGCAGTGGCTGTAGCCCTATTGGTCGGTGGCCTCCTAGTGGTGGCGTTTTTCACAGCGGCCGTTGAGTTAGTGATCGATGACGTAAGTGGCTTACAATTTACATAATGTGTTAGACACGTAAACGTATGTATACGCAAGTCAAATTCAAAATTGATATGGGCTATAAACTATTCAATTTTGTGTTCAGCTGAACTGCTATTCTATCATACGAGCATTTATAATTATTTATAAATTAATTTATATAATTTCACAAACACACACAAAAAAAAAAAACTTAAAATACCTATACTTACGATACAAAAACTAAGCTTTTTGCAAAGAGGTAAAATACTTAATATTTTTACCAACAGCTAACGGTTTTTCTGAATTATTATACAGACCAACAGCAGTCAGGCATTTTTGAAAATTAAATAATTACATAGGTATTAATTTTTGGCAGTTAGACTTTTTAGAAATTATGTAAGTGTGTTTTATTCTATTTTATTACGCTTAATATATCACTATATTATATAACTAAAATGTAATATTATAAAATTAATTTATAAAATAAAAAAAAAATTAAATTTACTTATTGTTACATGCTGTTTTTATATTATTTTTATATAAATTTAAAGTTAATTTTTTCGCCATTGCTATCAATTTTATAACTTATCTCAGTATTAATTTATTAATTTAAATCTTATTCTGCAGTAATCGATTGTAATATACATTTAAGTAAAATCAAATTAGATTTTCCTGACTTTGGTAAAACTTATAAAACCTAAATTAATAAATAAATAAACGACTAAATATATTACTCACTACAAATACTAATGCACTCCATATATACAACAGCATTCAAACGTATGAACGTCAACGCACTAGGCTTATAATAATAATAATAGAAATAATTTCCATAGTTCCACAGATTTATAATAATAAGACGTATATATGGCAATAAAATCAATCAAATACTTATAATCTGAACCTAAATTTATTTTTAAACGTCTGCTCAAGTCAAAAATAGTATTAAAATAGCATGTAACTGATGTAACAATGTTCATTTGTTATTTTTAATTTTTTTAGTTATAGGTACATAAATAGTAATATAAATAATATTCTTTAAAAATATAGTAAAATAGAATAAAAGTACACTTCTAGTGTTTCTAAAAATTATTATTTATAACTGTTGAAATGATTACCTATATAATAAATCTATTTTCAAAAATTTCTACTGCTGTTTGTTTGAAATAAGTCTGAAAAGGAGCTATTTCAAAAAATATTAAGTAATTTGCAAACGGTCTACCCCTTTTTCTTACAAAAAAACTGATTTTTCATACAGTCTACGATATATAAATAAATTAATAAATGCTTTCTTACAATAATTCATATTTGCTTAGTAATGAAAATGAAATCTTGCTAACGGCATAATTTTGATATCAATTGTATGTGAGATTGTATATTTAATAAATAATAAATTGACATCGTCGAATATTTTTGTCAAACACTATTATTTGCCAACAATAACGCAAAATTATTGCAAATTACTTTTGATGAATTTGAATTTTTACCTATTTACGATTTATTTTTTCAACATGTATTTATACGTTCATAAATAATAACAAAAATTAAACTAACAATAGAGAACACAGAACATTCATTAGTTATTACCGTAATAATAAATTAACTCAAGGTTTTTATTTTTATTTTTATTGTTTAGTTTCAGTTTAATAAAGACGTATTCAAACATTATTTTTGTTTAACTGATTCCAGTTTATACTACTTTAGAATTTTAATTCAAATAGTAAAATACTAAGATATATGTACCTACCAGTTATCATGTATGTCTGTATACTGTAGAACTTTTATAAAATGTATAGATATTATTATCCTTGATGGACAATTTTTTTTTAATCTATTTTTATCAATATTTTAAACACACATCTTGATCGATAAGTGGACAACTTAGAGAAAGTTTAAATTTTATCCAAAAACATTCATCAAATACTTATAGGTATCTCAATAATATAATTTTATATAATATTATCTTAATCGTTAGTATCTTTTAGATACTAATGAACCGTTGAACTTAATCCCAATAGACCGACAATTTTCGTAAAATTGAAATGAGCAATAGTTATTTTTTCTTAAATGAAACTGTTACAGATTAAAATCTAAGATAGAAATAAAAATAATAGAGATCATGACTTACTTTATTTGTGGAGATATTTAACTTATGTTAATGTATGAAAAGATCTAAAATTGATCTTCTTAAATAACCGGTTTTTTTTTTATTAGATATTATACTCTTACAGTTTACACAAAGTTATTTAAATCGATTACACACATATTAGTCAATTTTATGACCATAAAAAAAATAAATTTCAAAACAGGTACTGGTTATAAACTTTTTTTTTCTAAGATTTATTTAAACTATTATTTGGTTTTATTATCAGTGGTATTTTTCAGTGTTGTAAATCGTGTTATACACGTAATACTCTTGATAATTGGCTGTAATTTATTCGGTTTCGTTATTTAACCATGAAAAATACTTAGGAAGAGATCTCCAAAATATAACATGAGAAAAAAGTACAACCTTAAAAGTGAAGCGAAGGTTTTGGGAATATTTAATGCGATATGTTAATCTGCTGATTGGGCTAAAAATGTTTTTTTTTCCACGACGACCGCTCCTTGTGGAATATAAATTTCGTAAAATTTTAGATTATCATCATGAAACCTATAATTTTTATCTGATACATGGGATAAAAACGAAAATCCATTTTAAATAATTTTTCAAACGTTTTCCACTGCGGCAAGCTTATAGTATCGGTATGACGGTATTATATTACATTCGATGATGTTTACTGATATATTAGCGTGTCATTGCGCACGCCCGTCAAGTGTCATAGGAAAAATGATGTTAAAATTACTTGTTTGTTCGCAGCAAATCACCCTGCGGCCCGGTTCTCAGACGTACGAGATGTGGCGCAAACCGCCGGTCCATCCGGTGCTTAAAGTGTACGTGTACAACGTGACCAACGCTGACGAGTTTTTGTCCGTTGTTGGGCCCGGCGAAACGCGCGAGAAGCCGCTTCTGGACGAGTTGGGTCCGTACGTTTACGTGTGAGTACATTATTATAATATTACATAATATAATTTAGGCACCTATACCCGGTAGATGATAATATGGACATTTTTATGCGACGGAAAATATGTGAAACATGCGTCGCATAGCTATATATCATAATATAATATAGTGTCGGTAAAATAAGAAACGTACACAGTGACCGTATAATATTGTACAGTGTCAACAATGTTCAAAACCAAAACAATACCGTTTTACTATAGCTCACTATTTCGTGTGTGTATTAATTTCATCAGTGTAATAATGTGTTTTATTTTTCGTCCAACCCCACGTGTAGAGAAACCTGGGAAAAAGTCAACTTGACGTTCCACGAAAACGGTACGCTCACGTACAACCAGCGAAAGGTGTACAAATTCGACCGCGAACAGAGCGCCGGTTCCGAGGACGACGTCGTCGTGGTGCCTAATATCCCGATGTTGGTAAGTGCACATCTAATTACACGTCATTGTGTGTTTGGTCGTTATTATTCATTGTGCCTTTACGCGCAAAGGTTAGACGAAAAATAATATGATCATGTAGTGATCATACAGTTGGCCATCACCAGCGATGCTATTAGTTATTCATATTACGTACAACCGTTGTCGTTGTTATATTATTCCAGTCAGCCACGTCGCAAAGCAAACACGCCGCCCGGTTCTTGAGACTGGCCATGGCTAGTATCATGGACATACTGAAGGTGAAACCGTTCGTGGAGGTGAGCGTTGGCCAACTGCTGTGGGGCTACGAGGACCCGCTGTTGAAATTGGCTAAGGACGTGGTACCGAAAGAGCAAAAGTTACCATACGAAGAGTTCGGACTACTATACGGGGTCAGTATTTATAATAACTACATTCATAGTAATATAATCATATATTCGATCCGTTGATCGATTCAGTACAACGATCCCTAACCGCTAAGTGTTGTACATCGTTTATCTATATGTAGAGGACTAAAACTTTTCACGATATTTTACGCAACCGCTCGACAATCAATACTCTCCATGCGTTTTGACGACCTGTAAAAATGATCGAGGCAGCATATTATACACGAATACGAATGTATTATATTATCATAGTCCGGGTGATTTGTCGACGTCAAATACTTATTTTCGCGGTCAATTTACGTGTTTTCAAAACAATACTATTATGTACAATCTGATTATCTGAAGCCATGACCGGATTATTGCACATCATTTTTGCATAACATAATAATATTTTATTTTCATCACAGTAATTTTTCAAGTACATTATTTGATTAAAATTGGTAATGGCAAATACGAGTACACATTTTTATTTCGCAATTTATAGCAGAGTAGTTTTCTGAAAATTTTTTACGTATTTTGTGATTACACTGTAAATTCAGCCACTGAGGCGTGTTTGGAAAAACATTCATATTACTAAATAAAAAATATTTTAAAAATATTGTGCAATAATAACTAAAATAAAAATTTGTTTTGATCTTTTTAAAAACAACTTATAAATATTATACGACAATAACCAATAAGTACAAATGGTATAACTAAAGTTCATATATAAAACAAATGATCGACACTTTTTAGGAGTGTGTCCGAGTTTTATTTCGAATCCCTCAGTGTTTTGTCGGAGATTCGATTAAAGTTTTTTTATTGAGTTTATTTATTAATCTACGACCATATTATATATACGTAATCCAACAAAAATTCATTTAAATGTTGAGTCTCGTTTCTTTAACGATTCTGTAGAAGGCTCAAACGGGTTGCTATTTTATATAGGTAGACATTTAAATATTTTTCAATTATAAAAAATTTTTTATATTTTCAATTTGCTCATTATTTTTTACATTATGCAATTTTTATTATAAAATGATTGTGGCAAAGAGTTGTTTTTAGTATAAAACATTTTATCAGTTTTTTTCCGAAATTTAAGTTTTTGTTTGTTATGTTTTTATGAATGATTCATGTTTAAACATTAGATAACAGAATTGATTAGATTTTTAATTTCATAATTTATTCTTGGAATAAGCGAGATAAAAACACCTGACAACGAAGTATAGATAAAATCCACGTCTTTCTAAGAAATCAAATTACTGTTTTACGACCATGTCTATTCCTGTAAGGCGATGAAATATGAATATTGTGTTTTTAACACGACGACGGGCACGGCGTACAGCTCGATTCAGCTATTTACCTTTCATTGTTTTGATTTTAACCGCATAAACATCACCGTGAATACCGTTTGGACGAATATATGGCTGCAAGGCTGCAGATTTCCATGTTTTTCCTTAAACTCGACACCATAAAACGAGAAAAACTGGTGGCCTGTACGGCTATATATCTACGCAATTCCAAGTGTATAGGTAAACATTGATATAAATCAAAAGAAATAATTCTATACATTAATCGTATGTTGTGTGCACAATAGCTAAAGGAAGCAACACGAACGTATAACGTAGTATATACGGTAAGAAAATTTATTTTTTAGTGCATAAAATGTAGGTATCATAAATAATCAAGATACCTCGTGATGGTTTTGAATTACGTGGAATAGTACCTATAATATTATTATTATTATTATTATTATTATATCGTAGTGTACAGACCAAGGGAACGTGTATTTGATGTTAAAATAACCCTGAAATGTTAGTATACGGTTTTATTATGTTGGAAAATAAGTTGATATTTAATATCAATAATATAACGCGCGTAGATAATAAATGGCCATATGAGATATAAACATTATAAACAAGGATAAAGATAAAATAATGTAAACCTAATACTATAGTGTAAACGGAAATTGATTTGCTGGAACAGGTATGGGTCAATGTTAATCTCATATTTTGGTGGAAACGCGTTATGACCAGTCACGGATATATTTTGTTTCGAGTAATACACTACTATAGGTACTATTCTTTATCGACTATAATGTATGTATGTAGATGAGTCATATTATTATGCGTATATGATTTACATCACTCGGTATGCCTTGTCCACGTAGTCTCTTTTGTACCCGTCTCATGCAGTCAAGCGTGGAGACAACTAGGCACCCCCTTTCAGCCGTATTTTAAGTTTTATTAAATTGATTCCTGTAAAGTAATTATATTATATCAAAAACGCATTATCTATATAATTGGTAATTGGTATAAATTTGAATATCATACTATCATAATATCAAAAACTTCGTGTCACTATCATTTTATTTTGTATATACCGCATAGATGGCACTAAGAGACTGGTCAAATATACAATAAATAATAAATTATTATTTGTATTATTTTTTTGTTTATACAGTGAAAAGTTTCAATAAATCATCTTAATTTATATTATTTTCATTTGTCAAATATCAATATTACATGTACTATTTAAAAAAATAGAGGTTCATTTTTGGTTTAGCCCCCCCTCCCATTTAGGATTTCTGGATCTACGCTCTTGCGTGCTATAATTGATATTATTACCGTCAAATAAATTATTTATATCATTATTTGAAATAATACACCGCGTCGTCCGCATAATACCCACAGCTCCAGTACATCGTCGATCGGTATGGTGTTAAAACGCTGCCCGAATTACTAGGCTACTTGCAACTTGACCGATTGCTGTCCGCCGACGGTCCACTTATCGACAGCATCCTGTCGGCGGGAACAAAGATACTGCTTGGCGGGATCGTTCGGCCTACCACGGTACAGAAGATACCGTGGTCCGGAGACTTTAACCGGCAGCAGCAGCCGCCGCAACAGGTGGTGCTCCATCAAGCCAAGACCACTCGGATGTCGCTGATGGGACGACCGGTCAGAACCACATTGCTGCAATACACGTCCGCAGCAATAATAACAACCAATGTCACATTATCACGATTTTTCCCCCTCCGTACATATACGACCACTATACCTACCTACCTACACCATTTATGCGTGCTTCACTGTTTTTCGATCTTTTCATGACGAGCACTTAACAGTTATGTAACCCCTCCCCCCGCAGCGTTTACGAGTTTTATGCGCACCGACCACAATCACTACCTATAAAATTGTTATTTTTGTTTGTTTTTTTTTTTTTTGACCGCAAACGCCGCCGTGCACTATTTTACGTATCACATATTTTTGTTTCTAAACGTTTTCACACTGCATCATTTACTATGCCGTCATGTCGCTATAATCAATACTAATTATTGAAATGTGTTTTTTTTTTACCGGATTTTCACCGTACGGCTAACCAAACCTCCGACTTCATACTATTACCGAAAACAGAAAAATGGAACATCACGAGACAACATGACCGTATTCACCGGAGCCACGGACATTCGCATGTTCGCAGCATTGGACAAAATCAACGGACGTTCTCACCTTTCTTACTGGACCTCTGAGACGTGTAACCGCGTGTCCGGCGGCAGTGACGGTTCCCTGTTCCCTCCAAGGATTAAACCCGACACGGTTTTACACGTTTTTGATAAGGACATGTGTCGTCAACTTCCCCTAGTGTGAGTAGACCAACCCTTATCGTTCACATTCATTTATATAATCCGCAGTGTACTGTTATTGTCTCGCCGTTATCGGTGTATGGGTATACAATGACGCAGTGTATAATATTATATTAATTACATTTTTGCAGCTTTAAAAAGGAAGTCGAGAGGAAGGGAGGAGTGAAGGCCTATAGATTCGGTCCTGACCACAGGGCGTTTGCCGATCCAGACCACGAGCCAGATAACCGGTGTTATTGTCCATCGAGTGTCAATTCTAACAGCAATATCTCGTCCAGCTCAAGCAGCGCATCAACCCCAATGCCAACGGTGTCCACGCAATCGACGATGTCATCGGGTCAATGCGCACCCCACGGAACGTTCAACGTGAGCTTATGTCAATACGGTGAGTGTATACCCTATATGATTTTCCATCGTTCCGACGACATCCTCTCGATCATTTTATTTTATATATAATTTTTTAACTCTCAATATTTGTATGATATAGACTCGCCAGTGTTGTTGTCTTTCCCGCATTTCTACATGGGTGACCCACGACTCCGAGCCGCCGTACAAGGAATGGACGAGCCCGATCCGGAGCTTCACGAGTTCTATCTCGACGTACAACCGGTGAGCATACATGCACCTGTTATGTTATACTAGCTTTCTCGTCCATGTGTAATCTGTGAAATACATCAATAAATTATCATCTTACCGTTTGCGCAGGAAATGGGGGTGGCCATGCGCGCCAGGGCTCGAGTACAAATCAACCTGGCAGTAAGTCAAGTGGTGGACATCAAGCAAGTGGCCACGTTCCCAGACATCGTGTTCCCGATCATGTGGTTCGAAGAGGTACGTGTTTAAGCTTAACGTTTATACATATATGTATACACAATAACAGTCGTACAGTTTATTTTATGAATATTATAATCTAAATCGCACTCGAAATTCTAGGGAATCGATGAGCTACCGGACAATGTCCTTCAATTGTTGAAGCTTGCCACGCAGACGCCACCTGTGGCCAAAGCCGCACTACAGTACGCTATGTTTTCGTCGGGAATCGTGTTGCTGTTATTAGCCCTGGGATGCCTTGTCCGCAATTCGCATCGTCAAGAGACCATGTCCCTAGAAGGGACGGCACATTACAGCCAAGACGAGAAGAAGAAACCCAAAAAAACAATCCCAACAGCGCCCACGACTGTAATATCGAACGGCAACGGAAGCTCTGCGAAGGCTAACGCCGGCTATGTGGCCGACGACGAATAGCGTTCAGAAAATAGTGATTGGGCAGCTGAGGACGAGAGAAAGCGACGAAAAACGAGGGAGCCAAACAAGGATGATCAACGGAGGGTGATAAAAAATCAAAAGAATATCGTATCTCGACCTATTGCATGGGTACCGCCTATGTGACAGCCGCCTCTTCACCGTTAATTAGTAGCTGTGCGTTTGTGAAGTAATAGCTACTAATATAACTCTATATTATACATATTATTATAAATATAAAATTCTCTCTCTATCTATTTATATTACTGTATATACAACGTTTAGTCATTAGGTATGCGGTATATATTCATTAAAATATATTGTTATGTATTCGCTCGCATTTTACCAGCTGTTAAGTCGCAAAATAATCAAATTTATCTCGGTACGATTGCAATAACATTGTGACAAAATTAATTTTAATTCAAACTAACTCTGAAATCCGTCATTTTTATTCCCACAGACATCAATAAATATGCGGATGTATACCTAAAACGTATATATTGTACATAGAACAATAATTTTGATATATATATCAAGTATATATATATATATATTTGTGGAAAAATGCTCATATTACTATTATTATTATTATTATTATCATTGGTTATTATTATTGTATGCGTTTTTATTCATTCGTTGACTTGTCCATGTATATATATACAATTAAATTGATATTATCATCGATCCGAGAAATTATTATTATTATTATTATTACTTATACTTTTTAGACTTACAAAATATTATATAGGTAATTTATTATTGTTACAACATTTTATTGTTTATTTTAATATTCATTCTAATATCTCTAACAAAGATTCAGAATAAACAAATTTTATGTAAAAATATACACTTGCACTTTAATAATGTCGCGTACAAATAATAATAACTAATGAACCAAAATAACACTGAACGTAAATCTATTATAATTTACTTTTATTATTATTAAAATATACGAATATTATTATACATTTACAATTATATTGATTAACCGAGTATGTATGCGGTTAAGGTTTTCGGGTTTCGTTTCTCATTGTTCTAATACGTTTATTATATTTTACATTGTAAACCTATTTTGTAAAACGCTCGTTTTTCTGAGCGAGTCATAGGTATATTATGATATATATCGCTCAATTATGTAAGTTCAATCGTGTATTGTTATTATTATTATTCGTATTTTAGATGTATAAATTAAGTATTTGTTTTATTTTTTTATGAGTGTATATTTTTTGGGGATGACATCAAATTATTGCAAATTAAAAAAAATTGAAAACCGGGAAATCACGCTTGTTTAAGTTTGTTTATTTCATTTGTAAAAAATACAAAGTATTATTTCACCAAAATTGCAAATTTATGTAATTTAAAATTATAAAAGAATTCACGAACTTAATTTTGATCAAAATGTTAACAATACTAATATGCTCTATGGTCTATACTCACTCATAATCACGAATAATTTTCTTAAAAATCAAAAGTATTTTTGCGGTCTTATGCCTTCTGTGTACACATTTTCCAATTATGGATGTCAAAATGTCAAAAAATTAATATTTTTTTTTGCATCAATGAGAAAAATCACTTACATGCAAATCTTCTACCAGAGTTGATTAAGAATCCAATGATTTAAAAAAATTTTCAAATGTATACGATTAACTATTTAAACTAATAATTAACAAGGTATCTTACCAGTGTTTTATACAATATGTTGCATAATTTGTTGTTCTTTTATAGTGATTGCTAACCGAGCACTTCATTTTTGAATGAGGGTTTACTTTCATTTTAATTTATTCAACTATTCTAACAAACCATGCACTTTTCAAATGTGATTTAAGCAAAACATGTAAAAAAGTTTAGGTTCATTCAATAGTAATTACAGATTACTATTGTGAATTTAATCAATGGCCTTTATATTCATGAGTATATTTTGTAAATTAAATTTAGTAAGATATCGATTAATATGACTAATCAGATATTCCATATGATTAATTGTTTCAATTAGGTACTTAATTTATGTAACGAAAAAATCGTGTACCTAAGTTATTCAACGACACGTTTAATCATTTATTAATATGAATCCTAATATTGTACGTTATTATACTGTACTGTAGATGAATATGTAAATCCTACAATTCGAGTGGGTAAAAAATACTCATAATAATGCCCAATCCTCAAGAAGTACGCCATCTTACTCGATATATCATTTTTTTTTTTTTTAGTGATTTAAAATGTTTAATCTGCATTTTGAATTAACTGCAGTGATCCTGCATAATAGTAAAGTAAATAGTAGTTCTAATATTCTGTTGTGTTTACCTTTATATAGTATGGTTATCGTCAATGGTGGCTTGTATTAGAATCATTTGTGCTGCTATGGAACACTTGCACGATTACGTAAAAATAATAAAAACCGTGGACAGTTTATCACAGTACCATAAGCTTTAATGACTTTCACTGAAGCGAAGAAGGTTTGAATGATTAGACTCAGACTCAGTCATAAGATTTATTAAATAATAATTGAACTAAATAAATTTAACGTTAGTACCTATTTACATGTAAGTACCTACAGACAAAGTACCCAAAGATATTTTTGTTTAAACATAAATTAAGGCGTTTCGCGTCAATTAGAAAATGATTTACAGTAATATAACCATGTATTAATAATTATACTAGCTAAAATGTATCAATGACGGGCCATATTTTTTTAAAAAACTAGCAACGTATAAGTGTTCATATAATATTTAATCCCTCATTTTTTTCTTAATCTAAAACGCAAAAATTAATTTGTTCAAAAAAAAAAAAAAATTATAAAATACCTTTTATGCAATTTACCATAATGTTAACTAAACAAACATGTTTTACTGTGGCGATGTGTTTTCAATTTTACTCATTTAAAATACTTAATGATTACTGGTTAGTTTTATGTTTCCCGTAATAGTCATAATATAGTAAATAATTGTTTGCTAAATATTTATAAAATTATTACCACGCGTGATGTATATTTACGTATCTACGTAAAATATTGTGCGCGTTATCAATAATACTTCACAATCTTATCTTTTTTCTACAGTTTTTCGAGTGCAGTACTCTCATGTCCGCTAAAATACAAGTTACATTATCATTTTATATTGTTTAATGAACATTTATAATATAATTACACAAAATACTTTGAATCTACTAAAAACTAAATAATACCAAAATATGCGCTAAACCGTCATAGCGTCATTCACAACGATATGAAAAACGTATTTTATGTTAACACAACATAAAATACAATCAGTCGTGTAGGAGAAAGAATATTATACAAACGCATAAGACTCCTTGTTTTTATTATTATGATTTTTTTTTTTGTTTACACTGTTTTGACAAACTAATGATTTCTGTTTTTTAATTGAACTATAGAAATATAAAAGATTTTTTTTTATTATCTCTATTTAAAAAAAAAAACCTTAAAACAGGTATCAGATAACAATTATTACTTTAAAAATTTTGAAAAACGTATTACAATTATTTTGAATTATTTATTTTAACATGATAACTGTTTTTGGTTAGGAAATCTTAAAAATAGTTAAAAAAAAAACTTGTGACTGACCAAAAATATGTGGCTGGTACACATAAAAAAAAAAGTTTATTCCTCAATCAATTTATAATTGAAATAAAAGGTTTCGAATTTATTTCCAGTTTGTGGTTTCCTATAGAATTCTGCTATCCATTTTTCGAGTAAAGCTGAGAACATTTTGACTAAAATAATGAGAGGTAACTGGTAGATTAAGTGCAGCAACTGGCTTATTCAATCACTGAAACCAAACATATATATAACCCTAACATGTTGATGCATATTGGTACATATTTTGTCATATTAAAAACTTGTATTTTAACCTAATTAATGTTATTAACATATTGATTTCTTCAACATGGTAACATTGTTCAATATGATACATATATATTTTATCGTGAAATGACGTGGTGAATGACGTAACATGCTGGTAAATTAATGACGTCATTCACAATTATCGTCTTTAACCGTAACATATATACCGACATATCATAAATATTACTCCCATTTCGTTATTACTAACAAAAATGTATTTCAAATAATGATACCTGAATACTGCCGAATATCAATACTTCAAAACTTTTATAGATCTTATAACCTGAAATCTGAATAATAATTAAGACCGTAATTTCAAATTTTTTCCCCATTATTATTTATGTTTGTATAATAAGCCGAGCCTGAAAAAATTGTTAAATTAAACTAGCCCGACCCGGAAAGTTTTTTAAAATAAAATCTGGTCCGAAAATATTGTTGAAAAATCCCTATCTGGCCCATCAGTTTTTTATAAACTCGATCCGGCTAGGTCCTAATAGATTCAAAAAGATTCGAAAATAATATTATGCCTATTATGTCTGAAATTAATGAGTAGTTGTTTTTATTATTATAGTTATTATTCAGACTGTGAAAAAAATTTGACAGTGTCATAATATTTTAATAGTCTTTTTTTCTTTCGTCCCTAACTATTGAATAATATTACATAGGTAATAAATAGTTTTTTGGTTTCAATTCATAGACGTTTAAAAATAAAATATAATAAATCAATAAACGTATATTTACACAGACATATGTATAAATAACAGATTATACACACTCGATATAAAAATATACAAAAATAATACATAAAAATTAAATTTAACAATACAATAACTTTTATAATAATTATATTTATAATTAAATAATTACGAACGGACAACTTTGTAATACCATAAAACATAATTTACTTGTATTTTGAATGTCAACAGTCGTATGTTAATCACACTTATACATGTAATAATAATTATAATAAATTTAACAATAATATTATTATGTAGAATAAATTGAAATTACGCGTATATACGCTTTTATTATTCTAGAATTCTAGATATTATATTATTAATAAAAAGATTAGTGTACGAATATCATCGCGTACAGTCGTATTAATAGTCATAAGTCATAAATCATAACACATATATTGCGTTTAGTTTTGATTATCGTTTAAAACATTAGGTATATCTAAATATTTAAATTATTTACAACAAATTTCTTCCGTATGCACGTATATTACCTATGTCCACATCATGGTGACAGCGTGTACGATATTTCGTTACACTTAACGATAAAGCAAAACTATATTGATTCGAGGCTACTCTGTAGGCAAAATTTTTTGTTTCAAAAAACATATTACAAATGTATTCTAATAATATTATAATGTGTATTCAAAGTTTTCGTTCGAGGGTTGACGCGTACGGGTATCGGTTAACATGTTTATAGGATCAAAAAAATGTAATGTTCTAAACGGGTTAAATATAATAATTATTAATAAGGTACGTTTTATGCAATATGATCTGCGTGCGGTACCGAGTAATAAATAAAAGCTCGGAATCCAAAAGCCAAAATTGATTTAATTATCAACACAGACGGCAGAAAACCGTTGATCAGTGATCACAGCCAAAGTTGTTGGTCATGAAGATCGGTGATTCCGACGTGATTGCATTATAATATTATTGTTATTATTATAGTCAAAACGACCATACAAACTGACGCGTGTACGTGATTATGCAGTTGTGTCGATAGTACAACAATCTTAGCGTTGTGAATAATAATAATTTTTAACTCATCTGCATATTATATTATAACGTTCATGCAGCGGTCGAATATTATTGTTATTATTGTAATATTGTCGCACAATGCGCGTTTCGAAGACCACCGACAATATTGCGATCCGGAATCGTGTCAAACCCATCGACAGGTTCACGTGAAAAATGTGTAAAATAAAAAACGAGGGGGAGGGGAGGAAACCAAAAACTTTTGAAAAATATCTAGCCCCCTCCCCGTGGTTAAATAATATTGTATTGTTATGAGTATTTGTGCCCGGAGGAGAAGTGGTGAAACAGGATGGCACAGCCGGGGCTGCCACCGTCGAGGGGAATTCGATATTGACGACTATTTGCCACCGGTGGTGCTGTTGTCCGCGTCGCTTTTCTTCGGCAGCACGACGGTGGCAGCCGAAGCCGCGGCGGCCTCGTCTAGCGGGTCCGCGTCCAGCCCGTCACCGCCGCCCAGGTTGGCCGCCGCGTCACGTGATCCCCGGGTGCCCGCTGCATCTCCGCCGTTGCCCGCGAAACGACCGCTCGAGTTGCTCAGCGACGAGAGCCCAGCTGCTTTGCGAAAGATGGCCGCCTTCACGGCTTCCACGAGCCGGGCCAACCTGCCGGCCGTGTTCTGTAACGTAAATCGATTTTATTGCCATGGTTTTCTTTTTTTTTTTTCTCAACATTTTCCGTTCCGTCGACTCAAGAGTCGGTACTGCAATACCACACTGAACGGCAGCAAAATAATCAATTATAACAATTATGAAACAAATACATCTCATTGTTTATTGGTAGTTATAATTTAGAACATCATGAATAGGCAAACACAATATAATATGCACCACTGGTAGATTGACTGAGCACATTGGGCGTCATTTATATTGATCGCATTTTTGATCGCAAAGAGATGGCTAAATTGTAAATATGTATCTATATTTTAATATCCAAAAATTAATGATTTGTTTCAAATACTAAAGCAAGGACCATGAAATTGAAAAGAAAAACCGCTGGTATTTAAATTGATTTATACATTCCTAATCTAACCGCCTTTAATCACTCTTATATCAAACATTTATTCGTCACTCATAACTAATCTACCTCGCCAGTACGTAATCTTCCATTTCGCTTGCTCTATTTTGTACGGTCGTCATTCGTCAACGCGTCATTGCCACTATTTATCTCCTCATGGCTCATTTATGGAAACCAATAAATTATATACGAGCAAACAGTTCAATAACTTTCCTTAGTGACAATCATTATGAAGTATAAGTAATAAGCTATGCGTATACCGGACCTATCAAATTTTGGTGTATAGGTGCGAGATATGTATGCATATACCGTACCTGTATGACGTTGCCGATAGCTTGCGATATACCAGTGACGGCTGTGAAACTGGGACCAAACAGCCTGTCTGGGACCTGTAGAGAGACTTTGTTGGCATCGAAAGTCACTTCAGAGTCGTCTTCCAGCGGCGCCACCGTCGGCGGTGCGACGACTAAAGACTTGGACTGTTCTTGGGCTAAAACTTGCTGGTCACCAGATGGACTCGAAGCCAGAAAGTCGTCGTCGTCCTGCAAAACCAAATATTACCTATATAGTTTAAACTATTTACTATAAGTTTGTGAAGTATTTGTCCAATTTCCACATGCTCGATCACCACAACCACGTAGCCACTTAGAATAGGTAATGTGTGCAGGTGTATTATTATGTTTCCACAAATTAATTGGACAATTGCTTAAACGTTAACATTCAATAGTTCAAACGTCATTGTTTAATTACAGAATTTGTTTTTGTGCAAAACACACATTTCATTCCTAAACTATCACCTACTTGTACTCAACAGTAATAAAACCCAAACATTAAGTTTTGGGTCAAGGTGATTGTATATTTGTAATTTTGAATAATAATTATATTATTTAATTTATGGAAATGTTATATCACACTAACACCCTGATATAGTTATATAAGTCCGAGAAAATATGATGAAAATATATTATAATGTGATGTGTGTAATGTAAATACGAGTTTACCTTTGACGTGTACGCATATGTTATTAAATCATAAGAATTGTTCAAAGAACTCATCGCGTGATGTACGTAACTTGCAGGTGGTTGCTATACTTACCAGCAATTATTTATCGACAGGTTGTAAACACTTTTATGGAATGAACTCTAAATGCCCACGTGCATGATATTTAAGAATCTTTATGTGAGTAAAGATTCTAATTTCATTAAGTAATTCTTACAGTAATAATAGAAGACTCGACGAAGGGAATTTTTCGAGAGCTTTGGATTTGGCACGACCAAAAATACTCGTGTTGTGTATAATTAATAACACAATGATATTTTAAAGGTAAGTGGGTTGAAGGTGGTAAAAATAAAAGCAATACCACATGGTTATATGACAAACAAAGGTTGGTCACTGTGCCATTGCACATCCAAGCAGATATTCTTATCGAACACTTATGGTACTTCCCACGTTATCATAATAATAAAACACAATAAATTGCATATGATTTGACGGTCGAAAAATTTGTTTTATTTACTAAATCGATTAACATGATAAAATAAAAAAAAATAATAATAATAATATAAAATAATACAATATTATAAATATCACCAAAAACTATATTATATTGTTTAACGCGAAAGAGAAAAGATTAAAAAAAAAAAAAATAATAATAATAAAAACATTAAACATTATTCTTTATAGGTATTAACTATAATATAAATTATGACGTATACCTAAAATGTTACAATGGTGGCAACGCTACACGCAAATATACGATTATACAAGGAGGTTTGAATAAGGGAAATGATAATAATAAACATTTGTATACGATTATTTAATAAATATATGATTGAAAGAATAGTGAACGATAATATTATTACTCACAGGAATAATAATAATAATAATAATAATAATAAGATGTAGAAAAAACTATAAATGCCAATAATGCCATAGTCGTTACTGTTGTAGTAATTTTAAAATTGCACTATACAATAAAATCGTTAATGAAATTCATAGAATATTTTACACAGGAAAATATGCATGGAAATGTAATTTCATTTCATTTGAATACCTACGTAAGAGTAAAATCAATAATCAACCATTAAACAGCAAATTGTATATAATTATTTATAGCTACTCATAATTAATTAATCATGGGCTTTATGTTATATAAAACATCACTCATCATGCTCGATGTACACATTCGTATTTGAATACATTCAACTTTTCTATTACATATTTATATAATATATACAAATTATGTTGCTTACGATACTTATTAATATAAAATTATGCTTGTAAAGTGTTTCATGAACAGCCCTTTGAATTTCAAAGCAATGATGACTTAATTTATAAATAATTAACGATTCAGTCAAAATATGTTTTATAATGACAAATATAACTTCAGTATTCTCAGGAGATTAATTTGATTTTTTGCAGTACAAGAAGGTATAATGTCCTTTTCAATTAAACTTTACTTTTTTGTTTAAGTTTTTTTTTTTTTTTTTTTTAATGAAAATCGTAGATTTTTGGTTTTTGGATTCGATATAATAATAACTATGCTTTATCTTATCTAAAGCTAGTAATTATAGAATTATATTGTAATCAATGATCTAATACATATATTTTAGGTTGAACTTGAGAACTACTACGCATTGTAAAAGAACCTTTTCAGCAAAAAAAGGTTTTTATTTTTAAAAAGTTATTTGTAAAGTATACAACACGAAAATATTCATTTTTGATTTTTATTTTTTATATTTTCATATTGTTAACGATCAAATGATGCTTGGTAATTTAGAAATTATATGCAATGTAAATGTATAGCTTCTTAATCTTATTTATCAACACTTTGCTATAAATCTTTAGCAATCAATGCTAAGGGATTTGGTGATAGTGTGATGAATGTTAGAAATAGTTTCAAAATGAATCTGACGCAAACCTTAAATAACACACAACTAGTACATGGCGACGCTAATAATAAAATTAATACTAGGTGTCTAGGTAGTCATCGGCTGCATATAAAACTTGATTCGGTTACTTAAAATGATTTTACAGATAAAAATTACCTATTAGATAAACCAGACATGGTGAGCAGTAAATGAGTATCTTCATTACTATGGTAATTGTTATTATTAAACGATTTAATTTACGTATACTCGTAATTCACATACTATAAATAATCGTATTGTCCCTTGTCCTCCCTGTACTGCGTGAACGTTTTGTTGTATATTTTGATGTTTTATACTCACGCATAGTCGTGTTATAAAATAGTATCTAATAATTGCATTGTTTTAATTTTTTGATTAAGAGTTATAACTCTACCCCCACCCATATGACTTTTAAAATAATTTGTATTATAAAAGTTAATTAAATTAAAATTAAAAAAAAAACTTAATGTTAATAATACATTGATCAATAAATAATATTGATGATCACGCGGGTTTGGAATGAAAGAGTTCTATACTTTATTATTGTCAACAATAATTTAGAACAGTATAATTCTCAAGTAAAATATCGATGTTTTTTTCATACATCGTATTATCGAGTACAATTTACTAACAACGTATAACAATAACCGAATTAAAAACGAAATTTGACGTTCGACTATTGACTACTTTTATTCTAAATCCGCGCAATAACATTTGAAAATACCAATAAAATCTTATATTCCATACTACTTAAAGATTAAACACAAGATAGATCTATCGTAATTCGTAATACTATTATGACTCGTAAAAGCGATGGCGCTTGATGTTTTTTTTAATAACAGCACTGTATTATACCGTATAACTGTACGAAATATAGGTAACTCGTCGTTATACCGTCGTCGTCGGTGTTAAACGTGCGGTTGATTAAAATATATAATAAAATATCTAATGCATAATAAAATAACATTTTCGAGGATAGTTATCGCGTTAAGCGAATAATTTAGTAATAGTATGAAATTAAATTTGACTACCTCACCCTAAAACGTTGTACAGGTAATGCATAATGTATGATGTGATTTATGAGTTTAAGAAAATATAGGCAATAGGCACTTAAGAAGTAAGAACGTACGAGCTGTAATGTTCGTGTACCTATCTACTATGATGGCAATAATTGGCAATGATAATGATAATATGGCTAGTTATAACGATGAGAAATGTAAATCATGATTATAATGATAATGGTTTAAGATTAAAATGAAAGTCTTTGAACAAAAAAGCTTGGATGACACTACGTGATTATGCGAAGACCACGAAATTAGCAATGACCGGTGCTGTTGCGAGAAGACGAGTGATAGTGCACTGTATTGTCGTGTTGCACATAATTATATTAATGTGTACGGCATGAAAGTGTATGTCGGTATAAATCACTCATCCTTCACAGCATAATATAGTTTTACACTCGTGTGTAATAATCACACGTGTTATGCGTTTATGATAATATTATAATATTAATATGTTAGGTAAACCATTACTGTGCTTATGGACGTATATTTTTTACTACATATACGTATATTATTTTTATGTTAAACGTAAAATACATAATAATAACTATATAGAAGTACATTACACAACATTGCGTATAAAATGAAATTTTGATTATCTGTTTCACTTGGAAGTCTTTTATGCATGACTATAAAATAACTCGTTAATAGTAGTTTCATTAAACCGTTATGTAATGTTATACGAGCTAAAATTGTACACATCGTAAACGCTGGGTTTTGATGCCACGATGTTTATGACGCGTGCAATTTTAATACGTTCCCGATTTCGTATAGGTGCATAGAAAATCAATATTTATAGCTACTTCAGATTAACTAACGGTTTATTCGGAACACCACCAGATTAAACGAATTTTAAAAACTACACGTGGTCTATTCGTATCTGGTACGTTATACGAGTACACGATGTAGCTTTTATATTACATATTATATATATTACCTTCCGTTATTTTATATTATTAAAAATGTATAATATAAAATACTTCAACCTCTTATACGTTAACTAAAGTTATTAATTATTATTATAGTATGACTACATATGGGTATGACTATAATAATTTTTGTAATCGTAAGTGGAGCCGGGCGGTGTTCAGAGCTCAACGGTTTGAGTTAAGAAATAATATGTCGGAATCGATGCAGGTAAAATTTATATAACATTTATATATTAACGCTTTGATGAATATGTTTTAATACTAATTAAATTTTAAAAGTTCACGGGACATGAATTTTTTGTTTAATTTTTTCTTTCAAGTTGTGTACGGTTTGGGTGGTTTTATACCCAAGGCGTAGGTGCTGAAAAATTGTGTACCTACTCATGGCTCCGCTAATACGACCGTTGCAATTATTATTTTATGACTACAGGGGTATTAAAATATAGTATAATATGAACAAATTAATGACTACAATATATTATGCGATGATGGCGGTGTGACTGGCAAGTATATACGTGGTCTCAACAAGGGTATGACGACGAAGACGTTCATCGGGTTCAAAATGAGGTCTCCGACGACGGCGATCCGTTGTCGTTTTCCGCGGCAAAGTTCTGCGGGGCAAAGCCCGGAGGTCTGACGGAAAAACCTGGAAGTCCGGTATCAAAGCCCGGGGGTCCAGTGGAAAAGCCCGTGGGTCCGGCTGAAAAGGCCGAGGGGTCGGCGGAGAATCCCTGAGATGGTGGCGGCGGCGGCGAAGCAATCAGGTCCGAGCCGGGGACGAACCCGACTGGTGGCGCAGCCGTGACGAATCCGGGGGCGTCGGCAGCTGAGACGAAGCCCTGCGGAGGTGCGGGGACAACGCTGGAAGCGGCTTCGTCCTAAACACACACGCCGGTCGTTCACGTTACTATATTAAATCGCACACGACAATATTTACACGTTCACTATTGTAGCACACCCAGTGTTGGTGCGCGAGCGATTTACATAATACATTGTCGCGCACACCTCGCCTGTAGGCACACGCAATGAGTGCGAATCAAAGTGTAAATTATAATCTTCGTCGTTCTGTAATGTCATTTCGTGTTCGATTTGAGTAATAAACATATAATGTGCTTATTGTGTTTCGTTCAAGTTGTAAACTCGTTTTATTAATGTAACGAACGTGTTCTAGTACTGCAGCGGTGTAAACATGTTCGGTTCGAGTAACATTAAGCGTTCGATTACGAAACGCACTCTCGCCTCTTGGTATGGTAGCAGAATCGACTCGGCTTACAAACCGGGCATTGTGGTGCAGTATACGTATATGCAAATAAAACACCATAATGTCACCTGTCCGTCGAGTGTTGTACGATGGTACTTAGTATGATAATATTGTCGTTTCAGCTGGTGTATAGTATTATAATTTTAGTAGGATTTTTAGGTTTGTCAAGTTTCTTCTCGACGTAGCATTCTTGTTATTACGTCAAATCGATTATCTCGGGGGTTTTTTTTTATTATTATTATTTTTATTTTTTTGTCGTTTGTACACATATTATTATTGTTGTCCGGTTTATAATGTGTAACTTGTGTTTATGTATATTATGTGTTTGTGTATGAAATTTAATATATTTATCGTATACTCATTGTCATTAATTTCAAATGTCGTCATCGCCAACACAATCACTCATGTCTCGCAGTCGTCGTCGTCGTCGTAATCATAAAGGATACGATTGTTGTTACATTTTTATCATTATCGCCATTGTCACAAATGTACGAACAAGTTATACAATATTTTAGCACATTTTATCGTTGTCGCACGGTACTAAATATTATTATTATCTTATTTTCTTTTAATTTAAATTACAAAATGTTTCTGCACTCCAGTTGTTTGGACAAAATACGTCCCATACATATTATATTATAAAATTATTGGTACCTACTCCGTTACATGTGTACCTATCACATTAATATTACAAGTAGGTACGAAATTGCATTATTGTACTTTGAGGCGAAAAAAGACAGAATTTCAAAGAAGGGTGTAATGATGATAATAGTTTTGTTTAATAACTGCATTAATGATAGTAGTGGTGGTGTTAAAGTGGACGGTTAGTAATAGTAAAGTGCATGGGTACGTTTTTGAATATATACATATTACATTATATTATGTGAGTGTAATGCTGTGGTGTGTGTCGTGCATGGTAATAGTAGTACTCGTATACAAATGGTCTTTATACAAATTTACGTATTTACATATAAACTTATATATAAAGTGGTGTGATCGTGTGCATACCACTGATGTAAGTTCTCAAATATATACACGTACTACTTAAATACTTTTTTCACGTCGCTCAAGACTTAAAATCAACTTAAATCTATTTGGTGGAAATAACTTTTTTCCCTCTCGTTTTTACCTTTAACTCCGAATATCACATACCTATTTAACTCAATACTAAATTCTAAACTATATATATTATACGAACAAGATATCCCACGATGATCTGCTAATTTTCATAACTCGTAACCTTAATAAATATAACGAAATTCTGCAGTTTTAATAACTTATTTAGCTAAGAATCAATTGTTTTAAATAAATAGATATACATTTTAATTAGAAATAATTTTTTGCTTAAATATTCTTAAAAAATGTTCGTAAACTATTCTGTACTTAGTTAATTTTTTTGTAGATGTAGATGGTTTAACATTTTTTGGTTTTTAATTCAGAAAGTTTATTTCTCTATAATTCCTCATCCAGTATGATGTATAATATATTTTAATTTTTTTTCTTAACTTTAACGTTTAGTTAAAATAAATAATATAAAATAAAATAAATATAATAAATAATAATTAAATAATGTCGCGTTTTTTTTTTTTTTTAACAAAATAGAACTTGATTATCTTTACTACAGCACAGGTATAAAATTGCAGTCGCTTACTAATCACCGTGGTATACCTATCGCACATACAATCTGTACGCATTGAGTTACTCTCTTTTAAAATGTGCAGCTTTAAAAAGTTTTATCACATCGTATACTCATACACCTCAAACACTTTACTCAATCGTATCTCATCCCTCGTACGAGGTGTGTACAATACATATTATTGATTCATAAATGCGTCGTTTGTATATCATACGTGTACGTGCAAATGCGTAGGACTTACCTTGTTACCGACGGATCCGGCGGAAGATTTCGGTGGCAGGATCGGGGACAAGAACTGCGCGTTTTGCTGTTTGTTCCGCTGGTCGAGGTTGCTCAGCAGACGGGTCTTGAAGTCGATGACCTGGTTGATTTTCTGTCAAAACGTGGTACAAGAAAAGCACACATTATAACATTTATATGGTCTACACCTCAGCACGTAAACATGTCGCGTACGTTAAGCGTTTACGACCCGAGACACGATGACCTACCCGCGATGGTGAACTTACGTACCTGGAATAAGAAGTTGAGAAGCACCGCTTTGACGCCCAGCGCGGTTGCTGCCTTCACCGTCACCTTGACCACCTTCTTCACGGCTTTCAGGCCGACCACGCCAGCACCTAGCGCTTTGGCGCCCACGCCGACAGCTTTGGCACCCACGCCGACCGCTTTGGCGCCCAACTTGGCCCCGGCCACCACCTTGGCGCCGGCGCCCAGCGCCACCTTGGCCGGCAGCACGATCAGCGGCTTCAGCTTGAGCAACGTCCTCTTGCGCCGGACCAGTGTTGGGCCCACGGATGCCGCCACTGCCACCGCAGGTTTGGCGGGCTGAGGCTGCGCGGCCGGAACACCATCACCGATGACCGACAGTGACGAGGGCGCAGGGCGTATTGCAGACGCTCGTGCTGCGGACGGGACGCAATTGGCAGTTATCGCAACCGTCAGCACCAGAGCGGCCGTCATGGTGAGCACGGAACATTGTCGACCCGACGAGTTGGTCCACGGCATCATGTTTGTGCTTTGCGTGATCGATGGTTGTTCGCGCGACCGGTAACCGTTGTCAGCTGCCGCTAAATCTGTGAAAATTGTAATGTATAAGCATACGGGCACATGCAGTTTTTATTTTTTGCCATTCACTCTCCATGTATGGGGAATGGGTTTTGTACGATTTTAAAGGGGCGTAAAACGAAAGCTAACACGAAACATTGGTTCTTTATGAGAAAAAAATATATATAATTATTCCACTTTTTTCTTCAGGGGGACGTATTACTTCCCCATTGACCGCTCTGAAATAATCATTGGCACATGCTGATATTGGCCATCGAGCCGATTATATAAGGCCTGTCGTACCTGTCGAGCCATTCGAGTCGTTTCTCTATAATATTCTCCTATGCCTGCAATTTCTTTGCTGGATATTTTTTTCTATTTATTTTTTGTTTCATACAAAAATCAAATATTAAAAAACAGCATTTATTACACATTATAAAATTTATTATATTATATATTATTATAAATTATAAATTCAATCAACATTCCAGGGTAGCAAAAATAAAATTATCTACAATAAATGGGCGTTCTCTTTATTTATTCGGAAGTTTAGACTCGTTCACTAATATGCTTAAGTCTACACCTATTAAACAATTTATATTCAAATACAACATATATTTCCAATATATTTTAAGGTCAAATTTTCAATTTTAAAATTCAAATAAAAACTGTACTTTAGATGTTTTATTGGTTATCACTTTCAATTATTATTTTATACTTATAACACCCAAATTAAATTAAAATTCTAACCATTAATAGTTATCAAATATCGATCTAAATATTTGTAATTTGTATTATGACCACTACTATATTTCAATTTCATACGACTTTTTTTTTTTGATAAAATATAGAAATTATACCAAATCTAAATATATTCTTCATTTATTTAGTGTACCTACTAAACATTTTAAGAAGTACACATTAACAATTAAAAATGATAGCGATCAAAATCATTTTACAGAATCAACCCATGAAGGAAAAAATAATTAACATTTCCACACTATCACAGAATAAATATTATTTTGTTGACGTAAATAAAAACGAATTGTTTTGATTTAAGCTCGAATAATAAATCTGAAATATAATTAATAATTATTAATACGTTTTAAAAATTCAAAAGTGTTTTGAGGGTAGGAAAACGGTGCTCTTGCTATTACAAAACAATTTATAGGATATACCTGGGTACTTCATAGTGACAACATTTCTATTCTATGGGAATCCAGTTCGAATTCATAATATATGGTATTCATACTTGGTATACGCATATATTGTGTAATAAATTTGTGGCTCTAGTCACTATCGTTTTCGTTTTGTCAATCATTTTATGAACAATACAATAAACATAGTAATGTTGTGTACCAATGAATAAGTCACATAACGACTTTACGGACTCGTAATAATAATATAGTCTTGTTCTAATTCAAAATAATTTCCAAATGCATCATTTTCGAAAAATAAGTCTGTACTCAAATTTGTTTAAAAGTGAATCATATAAATTAAATTATTTATATAATTATTTACATTCATGTGTTAAAACGAGTATACTGATTAATAATTATTTAAAGATTATGTGTTGATCAAACCCGCTGGCATTTATTATGTGCTCATAAATGTAGTTCTATTGATATAGATTTATTATATATAGATAGACACGTTATTACAGTATAGTGATCTGGTTTTTTTTTCTTTTACGAGTAGAATAATTTGCGGCTGACGACGGGTTTAATCGATCATTGAGCGGATTTCAATAGACTTCAGTCAATTAAGATATATAATGAAGTGCCACCGGGGCTGAGTGAAGCAACAGTAAAAGCGACGGTGAGCGGCAACTATATAATAATAAAATATATGATACATATGCGAAATAATATCTAGGCGGCCGATGCAGCAAGTATTGTACGTTGGTTCGCGACACCGATATATATATAGGTACTTATATTATGTATTTATAAAAGTATGCGTAAATCATAGATTGACTCGTTAACCCAAATCGCAATAAGCACTGTATATACACTAATTATTATTGTTGTACACGCGGCGGCGGGCTGATTGCCCAACTCACATTTAAAATGTATGTAAGTATTCTAAAGTTTCCGTCGTTAATGCTGCGACGACGATAATGAAGAGACTTTATCGACTATTACCGTCTATTTTAACCGCGGCCCCGGGTCAAGTACCTCTGCATAGGTTATACTATTATGTAGTTACGAATGTGGTAAGTATTAAATGAACTGAATGGAACGTATCAATTGGAAAGTAACTAAATAAACATGGAATATATTATGTGTATGACGTGTATAAGACGCGCGACGCTGAGGTTTTGCGGTTGATGCGGTGATATGGGTCGATAACGGCTGTAATACATACGCCAAGTACTGCTGTTGCTGTAGTTGGTCACCGGTTCACGCGATGACGGAGCATGGTTTTTACGAGATTTATATGATTCGTGGAATGGGGGAAAAAACCAGCATTTTTTTTTTTTTTTTGATTTTATGTTGCAATGCATATTATTATGTTATTAATATTATAATGTTCATTTTTTTTTATTACAAACTGCAGAAACGCCTCGCGACGTCCCGAGGGTAAAAGGCGTGTACTTTCACTCGGCAATAATACTGTCCGCGGTGCAGTGCATCTAGATCACGAGGTGATCTAAACCGCTACCACCTTTATTTGACTTGTTGTCCAGCCAATAAACCGCTTATAAACAGTGCTGACTATACGAGAATTCTTAAAAGTTAGAACTCATAATGGTTTTTTAAATTCACGCAGCATACTATACTTGTATACTGCGGGACAAGCGCATTTCTTGTTAAGGCCCTCGAACTGAATTTAGGTATCAAAAACCTGTAGAATGGCTGAACGATTTTCTTTAACATACTAAAAATAAAAAGTCGCAAGTTCAACCGTATAAATACTGTCAACTCGATCATCTTAAATATTTCTGTCGACATTAAAGAAATCTAAAACATTATAAACACATGAACTGAAAATATTACGATAAAAGTGAGGGCACGATATAAGTATAATCCGCCACTAGTTGCAGTGAGGGATTTTCAACATTTTCTTGGGAAGGGGTCCTGAAAAATGATATGTATTTGTAGAGTATACCTTCCACGTTTCAAATACTTAATTATAATCATGAAGACATGGGATACAATCCGTATAATATACAGCCATTGTCCATCAATCATTGTTATTATAATAAAATTGAAATAAAACTAAATATACAAACATTATAATGTATAAAATATAAGATTATTTCAGCGTCTGGGGGGTTCCAACCCCCATGGACCCCCCCGGTCCCCTGTTAATCCTTCACTGTGTACAACGAACAGGTACTTAAATCTCGCGTAAAAATATAAAGAATTTTAGTTACCTATGTATTATTTCTTAATTCATTTATGCTGACGAAATAGGATCAGTTATTTATAATTAAAAAAATTATACTATATTATAATTCATTAAAATGAAATACCTAAGCGGAAAAAAATCATTCATGGCGCAAGTAAAAAAAAAAAAAATACAAACTCGTTCTCGAACGATTTCAAAATAAATACAAGTAAATGCAGTCTGCATGACTCGTTGAATACCTACTTATTGTCAGAGTAAACGAACGTGTTCTTTCTTTCCGCCCACTAAAAATTGTGATAATTAATAATGCGTTTAAATACTTATGTACAAAATATTGCAAAGGAGTCATTATACAATGATATATAATCACAGAGATAGCAGACTAACAACAGTAATAACACGTATATACTGTGCAAATGTGTAATACAAAAATATTACTGGATAATTTAGTTGTTTAGTTTTAATATCATGTTTGATATAATACTAAAAAAAAAATCAAAAACTCGTTATTATGTGTGTGCGAGTCTGCGTTGATAAAATTGATTTATTTTCACTAAAATTTGTTACATAATATTCTTTTATATGCCTTACGTATATACCATGTACTCGTACATGTATTGAAATTTACAACTTCATGAAACTACATAAAAGTATGAATGATTACTGATTTATCTATCATGTTCATGTGTACACCGATCGTAACAATATTTTATGCAGTTTTGTGTTATGACTGTTATAAGAATTGAATAATACAGAAATCATACTTTCCAGAGAAGCAATGTGTAAAATATAACTATGCGCAGCTTAAATATAGATCATTGCAGTACCTACACCACTAAAATATTGAAGTCTATGGTATGGCAGACTGTGTATACTCTATAGTCACTAGAGCACAGCCTTAACCAACCCACCGAAATGAAAGCTCTAACAAAAAATTGGCTAATTTTTTAACCTTTAAAATTGAACTATTGCTCATGGTACTTCATAAAAATCCTAACACTTATGAACTTAACGACCGAATAGTACATTTAAAAAATAATATATTTTTATAATTGATAACATTATAATATAATATAATATACCAACGAACAAGCTAAAAAAAGTAATAAACATTTATCCTTTTAGTATATACAATAAAAAGTAAATCATATAATTGTTAGGAAATCATCATGCGAATTTAAAATAATATAAATATTAATATATAAATATATTATTTTTATAAAAAAATCGTCACAACTTCTATGTAATGTTTAACTAAAATAAAAATAAAAATAATTTTTTTTATTCATTGAATTACGTAATTGTTTAACATTTGAATTATCCATTAATGGTAATGAGAAATATCGCTACGAACCGTGTATAACTACACCACACAATGTCCCTATCTTATACTGGATGCACCTAATATTTATCTTAGTGGTTTATTTATGTGTAGGGTATTTTATGACAAATGGCCTCGTCTCTATACTGTCATATTAGGTTTGAATCATAAGCTGTATCCTAACAAAACTAAATTTCACAATACTTTTATTCATTTTGAAAAGGTTTTATTAGTTATTCCTTATTCTTCTTATTAGGTATACCTTTCAAATAACTTGCGATTTTAATTAACAATCGTCATTCAAATGTTTTCCATCATGCCTATTATGCACTACATTTTTTCTGTACTGATGATCTGACTGTCCAGTTACCCCGAGTACTACTTTATTTAGGTATTTTTGGTAAAAATTTGAAATAATTACCATAATAATTAATAACTGTACCTATGTATATTTTACCTATAATTATGAGTATATGTATAACATTATATGTTATACATATTGTAGGAGTATACGTATGGTATTAGTATAACAATAATACAGTTTTATACAATAAAAATTAATTAATCAAAGATTTTTATTTCAATTGATTTATTAATACATTTATTTTGTAAGACATATATATATATATATATAACTCTGTAAAATAAGAATTATTTTGTACAAATATTTAAATAAATATTTTAGAATTGTGCATTGCTCACAAAAATAAAATAAAAGCTTCAACTTCATATTGACGACCAGACCAGTCACAACAGAACTTTCCGAAGCATAGGTACAGAATATTGCCTGTCATCAACCTCTTGATAATAGCCCGCTTTCAATAACCTTAATTATTATCTTATAGGTTACATTATTATTATTCTGTTTTATGCAATCTGTGGCCTGCGCTTATATTAAAAAATATTTATTTCTGTGCGCGCATTATTGTTGCACGACCCGTCGCTTTATTTCGCATAATCGAGAACATTATCATAATTTATACCAATATTTTAGTTGACATTTTTAAAGACTTCAACAACCCACGTAAAGTCAAAAGTGTTATAAAACAAATCCCGTAAAAATGAAAATCTAGTCCTATTCGCTCGATTACGTGACCACTGCATCTGTCGTTTTAGAACACAATGTGTGATATTGAATTGATACTATATTATAATGATCCACGTGTTCGTAAGACATTTGACTGCAACCACAAGCCACGGCTTGCACACACATACGCACAAACACACATACATACATACATACATACATACATACATACATACATACATACATATATACATACATACATACATACATACATACATACATACATACGTACATACGTACATACATACACATGTACTGGCGTACTGCCTATCGAGGTTCGATTACGGTAGATTGTTTCGTCGGATCGTCAGCCGCTTGCGTGACAAAAAAAAAAAAAACAATTGAATCACTCGTCACACGGTGCATTATTAATTGGAAATTTTAACGAGAAGAGAAAAAAAAATTAAAAAAATGTCACCCACTTTGAAAAGAAATAGCAATTATATCACCGGCGACCACGATCATCATGTATAGGGTTACGGCAACTGTAAAAGGAGGCATTTCACATTCACCGTGTATAAAAATATTCATTCAATATTATTATTAATATGCATTCACACGACTGCTCGCATTCAATACGATCCGGGTTTATCTCGCCCAACGGTCGGCCGGCGGCCAAGGTCCACTACAATCACCACTTTCATGATTATATTACATATTATTATGTCGGCGGGTGCTGCTGATTGTCGTTGCAGTGCCGCACGGGTTTATTGCACTTGCGCTGATTACGTGCGCAACACACTACTACTTTAATACCATAATAATAATAATATGTTGCCGTACAACGTTCATTTAATTTCTTGAAGAGCCGTAATATTATACCTAGATACTTATGCCGTATCATTTGAACGTATTAGCAATGTAATATCATTTATAGATCTCAAAATAAGTAATGCGATAAACGTGAAAATAATATATGAATCGCTACATTTTAAAAGGGGAATTTCGCGTTCTTTTCGGAAATACTTTTATTGTATATTTTTCAAACGTTAGGTAGAACTATCGTTTGATGTTGAAAAGAGACTTTTGTTGAAAATAATAATGACATAATATAATGATAAATATTTCATTTAATGTTAAAAGAGGACTCTTGCAGTAAATCTAGACAACATTTTTCTTTCCTTAAAAAATTTGAAAATTGTCGGAAGTTCCCTTTTAACATATCCGTTTCGGATTAACGTTTCGGCTATACCACAAGTAATGAATGCTGTTCAAATTCAATAACTTAAACTCATCTATACATAAACAATACTATTAATTTTTAGGTTACCTCGTGGACTTATATAGGTTAATATAAGTTAAAATATAATATAATATATAACATAGGTTAAAATAACGTGGACGGTACAGTGATTATATGTCACATATGATACCTATTATAAATGAATATATTATAGTCATTATATAGACGTGTATATAACAATTAATGATGTATAAGTATATTAATTTCACAAATCGTGATATTAAAAAAAAAAAAAAATAACGTTTTTGTTATTTTTAACATTTTTGCCAATTAAAAATGTAACTGGGAAATTCTGGGTAGTTTAATTTTAATAACTTACTAGTATTGCAAATTTATTGTGAATGTAGTGAGAATAGTGTCATCATGAAAAACGAGATTTCATCGGACGTCCCAACAAATGGGAGTGCCTTTGAACTGTTTTGAAAAATTGCGCTTTTGACCGTACGACTATAATACGAGTATACAGTGCGCGATCATGTCTCTGCTCTCGGGATCGGTATGATGTATTTTGCAAGGCAACGACTGATTTTATTAACTTGTGCGATTTAGTATTTTTTTTTTATCACTGTTAGACGTATCTTGACTATCCTTGACTAGTGTACAATTAAAATATCCCAATTAATATTATCTCTTATTCAAAATATTTTTATTATTAATATTATTTGACATACCTAATTAATAAACATCTATATTTTTGACACATTTAGTGCATATAATAATGCTTAAAATTATATATTATATAATTTCTATAATTATGTGTATGAAACTTCTCATTTATAATTATTATTCATGCTATAAAATATACTCCTTAAAAACATATATACCTACGTCTTATGATGTTATTTTATATTTATTTTACTTAAAATCCTTCAGTAAATGAATACTTTTACACTTTTACAAGTTGAAAAACATTAACATACAAAATAAAACAGCTCATAATAATATAATATTTATATAATTATCGATATGACAATACTATTGACTAAGCAATTATAATAAATTCAAGTTAAAACTTGGATTTTTCTTTCCAAACTTTATAATGTATAGAAGAAACTTCTTAATATATTTATATATTTGGTTCCGTATAACACGTCTTGGGAACCATTATGTTCTGTTGCATCGTTCAATGGTTTTTTTATCCCCCCTCCACCATTAATACGCACCTTTCAGCCACGGTAGATATTTTTTAATTTTTTGACCGATGCACACGCATGCATAGTATAATAATGATAATAACAATAATAATAATAATAATAATAATTCACACCGTACGGATTACGTGAATGCCGGTGGTGATTGGGAAGAGTATACGCGTGACCCGGTAATAGGTATATAAAAATCACGTAGATACGCGTAGTATTATGTATAGTAATAATTTTATTAGTATATTATATACGTTGTGCTGCGGCCGTTGTGCGAAGTTTCACTCTCGTCGTAGCGTTTGATCGTGGCACGCGGAAATAATTAATATACATAATATAATAACGTGTCTAAACACACGCGTGCGCGTTGTTTATCGTACGGTATAAGTGGAAAATGCGAGTGCGCGTATTTTAGGTAAGTCAAGCGATTGGTAGTTGAAACATAAAAATTCACTGTCTCTGGACCAAAAACAAGTATATAAATGAATAAGTTATCATAATATGTAGCACTCGGTATTCTCTCCTACCCTTACTCTCTCCCCCCCCCAACGTTGAAGGTGTTCGAATAAATTTTACATCGTTGGCCTAACATGACTAACATGAGTGTTATCGTGTTAATCATGTCCGGTTTGAATTTGTTTTTTATCACGCCAAAAATTTTATTTTTATACTTTTCAATTAATTTCAACGTTTCACGCTTGATCTCGTTTAATTTATTTTCACATTTTTAATAATTTATTTTTTATACAAGCTCTTTACATTTCTAAATCGGAATAATCCATATTTAAAGGCAATGATCTTTAACTTAATTTTGACATAGGATAATTTAATGAATTATTATATTAAAATCGATAATTTACGTAGATTTAATACAACAAAATTGAAAAGGAACTTATTAGAAATGTCTTAATTAAGTACTCCGGACACGATAAAAGGAAGATTAGGTACTTAATATTTTACACAAAGCTCTTTAGGAAACTTTCTTTTTGAATTTGATAATCAATATTTATTTTTTTTTAAATTGTACCTACTCTAATTTCATCTATACATTATGATTCAAATGTTGTGTAACTTTTGTTTTGAAAACTTTAGGTTAAAATATGTTATGATATTTTCTACCCAATGGACCGGAATTGGAAAATACTGCAGTTGAAGTCATCTATAATTTCATAAATATTTAATCGTAATTAAATAAAAATATTGTTTTTTTCTCTTTTCAACTAGCTGTATAATAAATGAATAACATATTGTACATGTACGCCATTATAACATTATGATTGAATTTGTAGAGTTTTTTTTTTAAATTTATAAAACTGGGACCCGGATATCTCGGCGTGGCCATTTCGGCGTGGCCGTCTCGGCGTAAACCATTTTGGCGTGAACCCATTTCGGCGTGCATTCAATTCTTTTAAACTTATACTCTTTAATTTTATTTTTATTATAAATATGCTGTGTGCTGGTATAGTATATGATTCTAAACAAGTTATATAAATGATATTTGTGTAAATTAATAATTAATATATTATATAATTTTATAAGATACCTGTAATAGAAGTATATGATTTTTATACAAATTCTTTATTTAGGTTACATAATTTAAAATAAACACCATAGATATATAACTATCCCATTACAAATCCCAAATAATTACAAGTATCCCATTTTGTAACTTTATGTCTTATATAAAGATATGAATAATAAATTATTAAGTAATTGTTGGTATTTTTAATACAAATATATATAAAGAAATATTGATAAATTTTGACATATCGTCGTAGTAAAGTAGAATAATAGTATAATATAATAATAATTAAATGAAAAACATACATATAAGTATTCATTAGTATTTATATTGGATTCATTTCGCACGGAGTACTTTGTGATTATCTTAAAATAAAGAGGTCAATGCAACAACCAGATTAATCCTTTTTTAAAAACTTACCATAAACATAAATTGAATTATTGCACCAAACGCATAAAAAATATATTAAATATATCAGACAATAAAAATTGTCTTTTCTCAATGCTTTTAAAATCTTGTTACAAAATGAGTAAAACTAGCTCAGGATAATTTATATAGCATGTTTAGAATTATATTCTATACCGGCATACAGTGCGTTTATAATAAAAATCAAACTAAAGAATATTAAATATTATAGTCTAAAAGATTTGAATGCATGCCGAGATGGGTCTACGCCGAAATGGGTTCACGCCAAAATGGTTCACGCCGAAATGGCTACGCCGAAACGGCCACGTCGAAATGGCCACGCCGAGATGTTCTAGACTGTATAAAACTATAACTAATTGTTTGCGAAATATTGACCAAAATTTCCTGAATCCTACCAAAATATTCACGCATGTCGTATAGAAAACTAATATATTGCTTTGGGTACATTTCTATGTATATCGTTGTGCAGTAATTCGGTTATTTTTTAATTATTCAAGTATTTTCGAACTTTTGCGATAGGGTTAAGATTTAGTTTGAATATAGTAAAAAAAATTATATTGCGTTCCATGTCGAAATCATAATCAAGTAATGTTTTCAAATACCTTGCCTGCAGTGTCACATAGATTTTTTCGCGAAAATAGCGTATGTACAACGCTAAACGCCGTAAAATTGCCGATCGAGTGCAATCGTGTAAACGCTCTTTGTTTTTTACAAACATCCGTTGGTCGCGTAAACACACGAGTTCACGACCTCCGACTTTCTGTAATACGATTACACAACGCGATAGCCGAAGTGAACCACTTCACAACAATGTACTAACTGCTGACCAACGACTATTTTTCTAATGACGAAAAATTGAAACTTAGAAAATACCAATATTGAAAAATGATCGTGGGCGGGACGTGCCCTAGTGCCTCATGGCTTGCACAACGAACGATGTCATCGGGAATCGTGGTTAACCGTTTCGCTATGTTTCCGAGTGCATCCCCCATCGTTATTCTTATCGCGAAGGCGTAATTATCACACGTTGCATTACGTTGCATATACACGTATAACTGATGCGATGACAAGCCGCTAAATAGTCTTATCGGTACAGATATCTGCAGATTATATATTATATAAGGTATGTTATGTTATGTTCGTATATTCGTGCTATGAATAGAGCTATGAACATAAGACACGAAGTCAACATCTAATGGTATGTCAAGAGGGCGGACAAACTTCTGCGCATGCGCAACTGAAAAATTGACTATTGTCAGTATACTGTTAACAGTCTTGTCATTATCAACGGATAGATTGTGATGTTACATATATACATATATAATATAAGTTACCGCCTAACAAAAAAAATAAAATAAAGGGGACGCATGAACAGTATCTACACGGTGCCCTCTTGGTATGTTGGCTGTATACACACATACAAAATATTCGTAGCTCTATCCATAGTATACATGATCTAAGGAATATACACGTCATCTAATCGATGCCAATCATTATTCTAACATATTATTATCATTATTATTTTATTTTTTTATTTTTTTACTTCGTTGGACGCCTGTTATAATATACGCGCGCTTAGATGACAAGAATTATTACTTTCCAGTGTTTTCACGACATATTATAATCGTATGGCCGTAATATGCGAGACATTATAATGCTACAAGTGCATTGTTATTATATGCGTATGATATTCAATTTGTACGAAAAGTTCTTAAAAAAATAAATAAATAAATAAACGATGTTCAATTTTTAAATTTTCAATTTAATTACATAATATTATAATAGTTTTGTGTGTACATGCGCAAGCCGACGCGTATCTGAACATTATAATGAAAAAGGGCACGCTCGTGTGCGCGCGTATATAATAATAATAATAGTATGTATTAATACTGAGTACTGCAGCGGCGTGTGTGAGATATTTAGAAGAGTGAAACGATGACGACAACGTGGCCGCCTCCACGGTGGTGACGAAGAGGTGAAAGTCGTTGCCGTCGTCCGTTTCCAGCTGCAACGGCGACCGGACTAACTCGCCGTGGTTAACAAAAAAAAAAATAAATAAACGACGAGCGAACGGCGAGCGGTGTGGTACAGCTAACCCGATCCCGGCGGTCCGGTTATTAAATAATGATAAATATTACGATTTTTGCACATGTTAAAGTGTGTATTTGCGTGTGCGCGCGCCCGTGTGTGTGTGTTTATTTTTTCTTTGGAAATTATGCAACGATAAGCGACGGGCGAAATGTCAAATGACTAGTAAAAAAATATAATTATAATAAACGCGCGCACAGAGAGCCGTAATATTTTTATTATATTATTATAAAATTGTAGTAGATAATAGTATCGAAAAAAAAAATAAAAGTGAAAGACGAAAAAAAAATCAAAGATGTATCATGTGTATCATGATGTTTGCACTATTATTTTATTATCATATAATTATTTATGTATAAAAAGCACCTCTATTTGCAGATCTCTGCAGCGAGCGGCCGAAAGGATTTATTTATTTACGCACGCCCCCGCACACGTAATCTGAAATTATTAGTTTTGAACATTGTATAACAATTGATTTTTTTTCCAATGTAAATATTTTTATCTTTACTAAAAATTTCAAACTCTGTGTATAAATATCCTAAATAAGGTTTAATATAAGTTGAAAATTAAATTTAAATTGACATATTAATACAACGTTAGATCAGTTAGACAGGCACAATTTATTGTCTATAGTATGTAGTAACTGATGAGAAATAATTAAATTAAAAAAAAATGTACATGAAAAGTATAGTAATGGAATAAAATGTTAGTTTTGTAAAATATTTATAATTCGATTTCTAATTAATAAATAATTGCTAATTTTCATTGCTGAATCAGTTTAATAATAAGTAGTCATTTTCGAATCGCATATATTGCTATATTAATATTATTGTTTATTAGTAAAACTGTGATAAGTATTAACATTATTTATAATATTAATGGTATATAATTATATCCTAAAATAATTTTAACTTGCTTTGCTGTTTATTTTTTTACTTGATATGAATATGACCAATTTATAATTTATATTTATAGTTGTATAACGACATTTACTTTTGGTAACTAAATCTTATCACATATTTTACTGCATGGGATCGATGTGACAGCGGAATTATGTGATTCATTAGGACGAAAAAATATTTTACGACAGACAACATGGTAACACGAGCAATATTACGTTTTTATTTTTGTTCACCCCATTTGAGTTGATTAAATAAAACATACGCCTGTTACAGCCTGTGCGTGACTCTCCGTGTGTCGCACACTATATGTTTTTACTGTTTTTAGTATTCTAATCACGTTGATGACAATTATATATGACGTAGACGCTTAATGTTTGTTTCCGCTTTAACGCAATGCCGCTTGTGCGCATCTTAGCGTTCGGTTAACGTTTCACGAAATTAAATTATGAAAAAAACCGCCAGACAGTCAACATTTACAAAAATATGATAATAATATAACGGTGAATACATAACGTGATCCGTGGAAAGCCTCAGCCGTTACAGCGAACAAACAGCGCCGTTGATGGCGGGCGGGCGAATGTAATATGTTTTTTTCAAAACAGAAAATCACGTAACCCACGTGCGACGGCCAAAAAAAAGTTGCGCACCGTGACGCGTTTATTACGCGCGTGCCGCGGCAGCGTTGTGTGTATTATTACGTCGTGTCGTTCGACAGGTTTTATCCGTAAAACATAATATTTTTCACTTGGACTTTTACCCGACAAACGGGTTCGTCCGACTCGGAATTGTAACGCACGCGGGACGAGCAGGAAGTCGCTAAAGACAACACTACGTATACGTACAGCTGGTAGTGGTTGTGGGGCCAATTGTCATGCGGCTTTGTTTCCCATCGCGGACGGATTAATATGCAGAGAAAAAAAAATGAACGGATAAAATTATTCAATACGCGAACAAACATGCGCATACATGCCCATACCCGGGTAGGTAAATCTCATCGATTTGGCACTATGTCGCAGCATCCGCGGACCATGGGTCTCTATGTCGGACGAAATCCTTACCTCTCGACGCTGCAACCAGTACGTGTCTCCGTTCCTTTGCAGGATATTTGCAACTCGTCCTTTTTCTGCCGATTGCTGCCGGCACGACGATCCCTTTTCGAACTCGCTCTCTCGTGACACCGTCGTATGTATTTTCGGTTTTTTTTTCTGTTTATCTACGATACACTCTCTCACACACACACTCACACACACACACAAACATACACACAACACACGTACACACACACGCGCGCGCACGTGACAGATACGGCGTTCCAAGAGCAGCAGCGGTGCTAGCGCTTATTATATACGCGTATTTTATTGTATTTACAAGAGCGTGTGTGTGTGGTGCATTAGTGCCACTGATCTCTTGGATGCGAGTGTGTTACGACTGCAGACCGTGGTCGATCGATTCCTCGGCTGTGAAGAGGACGACAACGGTCGTGCCGTGGTGAATGTTTAAAGTGAGTGTGAGTAAGGCGGCGGTTGCAGTGGCGGTGGTAAGAAATAAAATAAAATGAAAGTAGTATAGTGTAATATGTTTAATAATAATATTCGTATTACGTGTGTGCAGTTAGTGGCGTTAGAACCACTTATTCAGTTGTCGTGGTGGTGAGGGGGCACACGGACGACGATGATAATATTAAACTATTATATGACACGTGTGCGCGTGTATGCACAACATCGTCGTTAGAACAAGTAATCAGTATGGTCGCATGCTGTATTTGAGAGTAACATGGTTGCCAAAATTTACTTTATTCTTATTTCTTAATCACGAAACGAAAACATTAAAATACACTTTAGGTTTATTGTAATTATTCATGGATTTTGAATTGTTACGTAAATGCGCAAATATTTGGTTCAAAACACATTAAAAAAAATATATATACATACATATATATTATTCTTGAATTGCTCGTTATGTCCTGAGAATACAGTATAATATAGTAGTTAAGTAGTTAAGTCTGATTCATTGAATAAAAATGGTCTTAGCTATTACATATGGGTTAATGGGCTATAACAGTATATCGTATATGAACTACTTTTAATAGAAAATATATTCAATATTACACGAAGCCAAATTTGAAAAAAAGACTTAATTATCAAATGAGAAGTGGAATAATATCAATACATAATGGAAAGACCCGAACAAAAGAAGAGCAACTGGAACGAGTGTTAGTATTGAGCAATAAAGTTAAGTGGAGTGAGTGGACAAATGATTCGGCCGTTTAGTTTAATAAATTGTATGTGATATGTATATATGTTTATATGTGTGTGTGTGTGTGTGTGTATTAGTGACTATGTATTTGGTAATAACCAAACGGCTATTACGAAAGCGGTGACTACGCTCTCACTCTCGCTCTCACTCTCGCTCTCACTGACCATCACCATTACATCGGCACCGAATCTATACGAAAATATACCCAAATTTAATTTTTTATGTTATTACTTATCATATATGTATCAACCATATTCGACATAATAATTTTTGCTATTTGCATCCTCTTCTTATGTACCTACGATCTACGTGTGTTGTGAACAAGCAAACTCGGTAAAGAACCGCCTGAGGAAGAGAGTCCTTGCAATAGCGCAAAGATAAAATTAGTGATTATTAAACAAAAATTAATCATTAGTATTTATCAAATAATACTTATGTGCAAATTATATTATTAACTACATGATAAAAACGCAAAATTACTCAAAGCAGGCTAGCCCTTTTTTGACTAAAATTAAACTAAGTATGCAAATTGATATGAAAAAATAATAAATAATAACAATCATTATTATGTATTGATGTATTTTATTTTATTATTATAATTTTTCTACATACTCATAATATAGTTATTTAATGTTATAATTTAGAAATTTAAAAATATTGATATTTATAATTGTTAGTTTTGTATTCAGTTTAATAAATTTTATTTAATAATTGTTCATTAGTTATGAAATAGTTAAATTTAATATTTTATATTTAATTTTTATTTATCTTGCGCCATTTGAAAAAATAAAATTTCTTTAATTTTAATTATGTCTACATTATGATTTACAATGCACATAGAACAATATTATCTCATAGAATGGAGAAGCTGAGAACCTATTCGGACGCGACGGTAAATTTAACTGTAGAACAGCTTTTTAAAACTCGTTGTTATTGATCAATTTATTCAGCGTTGAGAAAATTTTTTTTTTTTTTTAGACTGAGAAAAATGCACGAGTGTACAACTCAAGAACAAAATCTAACATTTTCTTTAAAAATATTCAAATCTAATCTTGCAAAATACTGATCACTTTATTTTATATTTTATTTTCATACCTAAGTAGGTATCCCTAACATGTAGTAACAAGTAGTAACCTAACACGCTATGTACTATTTTAGATTCTGGAATTTGGATTAAAAAATTTTAAAATCGGGTACGAGACTACTGAACCTACTTTTTACTTATAATTTAATTTATAAGATATATAATATGTCACAGGTCATAGGATTTTCTTGTGAAAAAACCAAATATGATACTGATTTCAAAATCCTACGTTACCTCAACCAGATAGATGTTTATAGTGTAAGTACACCTCGAGTAATTTATCAGGGTGGATATGTAAAATTTTATTTTAGTTGACAACATAGAAAAAATTTAGAAGAATCTTGTATTCAATTATTAAGCCTTTATTATTAAGATTGAAAGTTTTATAAATTTTTACTACAAACATGATGCAGATTTTCTTGATTTTGGTCTAGTTTTGTTAAAACTTGAAATGTTTGTAAGAAAAAGTTATGTATAAAAAGAAAACATTCATCATTCTAAATCCAATAAATATTTTTCTAAATAGGGAGTTATAGAATTAACTAAATTAAGAGTTTATTTGATGAAATTGAAATTTAGAGTACCTACACTATAGTTCCTAGAATATTTATTATTATATAATAATTAAGTTACAGTATCTTTAATAAATGCGTTCAAACATATTATTCTTTCAATCGCTTAATTTATAAAAACCTATTAATAATGAATTAAGTAATCAAAATATTGTGTAAAATTTTAAACAGGATATCATAACATTCAGGTGACTTTACAAGTTGTTGTTGAATCATTTCAACGGATCAATGTATCTTATATTATTGGGTAAAATTATAGTAATTTCATTCATTCGAGTTGTATTTTTTTGAGATAACTACCATTTTACAGAACACATCTTACTTGAGCATACATTACAAATAGTAAATTTTTAGTTTTAAATTAGGTTAAATTTTAAAAAGTAGGTACTATTTCTAATGGAATATTACGAATTGGAAACGAAAAATACCTATATGACGTCATTAGGTTGGATATGACTCGACCAACTTGTAACCTACCTACATGTAATACATGTTATATCAGTTATATGTATTATTGTAACTTTACGCGATAATTAACCTATCATGAAATTTTATTTTTATTTTTATTTTTTTTATTCGATAAGAATTTCTATAATTACGATAGTGGAACTATTATTTTAATACAGCATTTATATTTCGTTTGTGATGTTCAAAAAATAAAAATGTTGTGTAATTTTTGTGTACATTTAACGTACGTAAGTAACAGTCGTAGTGGCTATAAATTAATTTAATACCTTGTTGAAAAGTACGTCTATAAAATTTATAAAAGTTAGATTGGTAGGAAAAGTAATTCTTGTAACCGCTGTCGGAAATATAAAAAAAGTCTTACATTTATTTACTACACATTATAATACTTTTAATAATCATAACTTTGACTGAAAAAACAAAATAAGTAATTATTTTTCTCCCTATGGATGTTAAATTTGGAATAATTTCTGTAGACAAATTCACTAAATCATTTACAAGAAACAAATGGAACATATGAATATATGATTTTCAAGATATAAAATGACGAGTAATGTACATTATTTATTTTTATTCTTTGTAATGCACTTGGTTCAAATTGAATCGATTGTAATCAGTTTGGGTGAATCCAATTCGTAGTGTTCCTATATATTATTATATTATTTGGGGAATATTTTAAAACCATAGAGATAGTGAAAATAGTATACTGTTTGGATGATAACGTGTCAATTATAGATAGGAATGCAGTGAGTTAAATGTGTCTATTAATGGCGTGGAGAGAAATTTAATTTGCTTTATATTTTTATGCTATGTGACAGTTATGATACTAATTAACACACATTTTTTTATTATCAATTTAGATTCCAAACCAGACGAGGAATATAAGGGTTTTATAACTATATTAACTTATACATACTGTACTCTTATTATTATCATTATTATTATTATCTTTATTGACGGAAAAAATCTCTATTTACACAACAATAAATATACCCCAATACGCGCTGTATTTGGTAAAAAAAAAAAAATCGAAGATCGAACATTTAAGACCATAATTATTATATTATTTTGGATGTTCTTTATTTAAAATTAATAACTAATAGTCTACTAATAGAAAAAGGAAAATTGTGTATGAAATTAAATATTTACTACCTATATTATAATGCAAGAAAATTAAAATAGCGTTTTAATTTAAGTCATATATTGTTAAATATGGCATTTCCGATTTTGAAGTGTTTATAAGACAACAACGGAACAATTAAAAAAATATAAACACATATTTTTTTTAACAGCCTTAAAAAAGAATACGTCAAACAATTTCTATAACTATAATGATATAATTTGATTTAAAAGCTAAAAGTGTGACCAATTAAAATATTCTTTTTAAAGCTTTATTAAATTAGTTCACCTTAGGCATTAAACATATGGACATAATACTATCAAGATTATTATGTAATATCAATGTGCTATTCGTGCATAGGATATTAGTACAATCTACTTTCTTATGATGTTACCTATAGATTAAAAAATATATATTATGTTACCAATGGACTTCCAAATTATTAGTTACAGTAAGTGCCTACTTATTATAATAATTAAAAAAAAAATAAAATAAAAAATTGTAATGGTTACTGAAGGATTGATTTATAAAAGTACACCCTATAATTTAATATAGTGTAATAAATCCATTGCTTATGAAATACCAAATAAATATATTTATAACGGTTTTAATTCTGTTTTTGTAATATAATTTAATTATTTTGTTTTAATTTGTGAAATCATATGCAAACTCTCACACGGATAAGTTTATTCATTTGGATTTTATCACATACTTTTTATAATATTATTTTCTTCTTCTTCTCCGAAAAAAAAAAAGATAGAATAATACATACATATTGTAATTATTAGAATTTGGTCATAAGGAGGGTATAACTGCTACAAATTAAAATCTTCCTAGTTATACAAATATTATAATAATTAAAATTATTCATTAGTCTATTAATAATGAACACAAAGTAACTTGAAAGTTATAAAGTCACTGTTTATTGTAATTATTATATCGTTGATTCCCACGGTACAGCTTTGGTTTATACAATTAATTAAATTAACTAAAAATATCCTAAACAAACCTATTATAGGATTAAACTAGTTTTATATAATGTTCATTTTATAATTATGTATTTTTTTGTATTCCTTATCATTATAAAATCATATTTATTTCACTCGACTTAATATAGACTAAATTTCTGAAATTTAGCAATACATTAATAATTTCTCTAACGCTTTCATAAGTCGAATTTTAATACAGCGATTTATAGTTTTTTTTTTCTAGTTATCCAAAATTCATCGTAATGAATATTAATTGAATTATTTGACAAGTAAAATGGGTTATTATTTAATCTTAATATATGTTTTGTACATGAAAAACTGAGACAGTATTAATTTTTTTTTTTAATTGTCTTTATTAATAATAAAAACGGTCAACATTGAATGTTTTTGTATGTAAGTAAATACTAAGTTAGAATACTTAAATGTTTTTACTAGATAAACACGGAATATACTCTGAATAGTAAGTGTTTGAAGATTTTAAACGGTTTTTAAACATAATATAGATAATGCTTCGCATAATATATTTAGGTGATAATGTAATAATCATAATTTAATATTTATTAATTTATACCCATAAAATAAATAAATATAACTCATTATTAATTACTATTTGTGGGTATATAGTTAAAATATTATGACTAATTACTAATGGTCATATATGAAAAGCAAGAAGACCAATTTTGAACTTTAGGATAAATACGTTAAATATAAAAAGCTATTCTTGTTATGCTGTTAAGCATGTTGTAGCTACGTTCACCGTTCACTAATGAATATAGATGATTATTTTTAGTGAACGTATATTGCAGACATTTTGAAGGTTTGTTGATAGATATCGCATAACTGAATAGTTAGGTACCGAGTAATTCTGAGTATTCATAGAACTGAATATTAACTGAAAATTAGTATAAAATAATCATCTAAATGATTCAATAGCTATAATGAATAAACTTTCACTTCTTTAATCTTAATACTCACAAGTAAGATTAAATTAAAGTATTTTCACTTAAAATACAATATCTAATTTTATAAAAAGTCATGTCATCATGATAAATAAGTTATAATAAATGTAACATGAATAATTATTTAAATCACACAATGACAATAATAATAATATAATTTAAATTATAATATACATTACCAGGACTTCCACTCCACCCCTGGATCTCCAATTCGCCACAAATAAGAAAATTCTCGTGAAATCTTAGTCTAGATGTTGTCAAATCCTAAATTTATCGCTTAAGTGATCTCACGTCCTCAAAACATCATAAGATAATTACGTGTGGAACCACAACAGGGTATATTCGTATTAGACATTTTATTTGGACAAATGTTTAAACTATTGAGAATATAATAATATATAAACATTGATTGTATATGTATATTGCCTGTTAGGTATTAATGAGCTAGGTCATTACAGTTTCCGATTACTTTTATAACGAAATGTCAATGGACTAAGAAATTACTTAAAGGCTTAAAATAGTATAATATGTAATAGCAAATTAATTTTCTAATACACTAAATTTTACGTCCCTTCTTTAATATACAGATATAATTAAAATCCAGAAACAATAAAAAGTTGGCAGATTTCAAAGTTAAGTTTTACATAATATAACTACCTACAAGACGTAAAATAATGACAGTTTATTACAAAACGTTACACATGGATATAAGTATGTAACATATCATTCTAATTATTGTTATTACACGCCATGTATTTATTTTAAAATTAGGATATTGCACGCATACTTTAACGACCGTCGAACGTTATGATTTATGTGTTACGTTTTTAATATTTATAACCGTACACGTTTGAACTAATATTTCTAGCAATCTTTCGTTTGCACTAATATTTATGTACATATTAGGAGGCGAGTAAAAGACAAAGTATAAGCATCTCTTTCTCTTCTTCTGTTCCCTTTCTGTTGATAATATACATATTAGGTACGTTGTGAACGATAATAATTTGGCCTGTTCTTATATGCGTAATATCCTTATGGTAACAAATGAATAGGGAATGTATTCGAAGTATAATGGCATCCATCACGAGTCGAATTGACACTGCGTCCGTCGCGTGTGCAACCGAAAAAGAAAATAACAGTATAGATACGCTACAATGTAGTAAATTAGTAAGTCACGTTGTTACCAGCCAGAGGAATTGCCATTACACACGAATTATTGCTAACAATAACATACTTTATACGCATATAGGTATTAAAACAATCGCTACGGAATAGCAAACAATGACAACGATTGTTTAAAAAAAAGTATATTACCACCGTTGTTGTTATTATGATTGGCGTTATTATTGCAATTTGTATTTATTAATGAGCACCGACCGTCCGCACGTAACACCGCCTTCAAACACCACTTTACAGTCTGTACCACATACACACACACACACGCGCGCGCACGCACAAAAAAAAAAACACACATCATAGTAAAATCAATAGATTCCATCGCTCCCTTCAGAATCTAAAATCCTATAAAAATACTTAATAGTATGATAACTATTTAGAAGCAAACACCAGCATTGATGTTGAATGAGATGATAGTAGAAGAAATAAAGTAGTATCAAGTAGATTTTAAATGTCTTCATATTTACACAGAAAAAAAAGAACGGGTGGGCCTCATTTTGCTGTACAGTTGGGGGTGGAGTGTACCTTGTTTATAGGTTAGGTCATTATTACATTGGATTTGTTAAATTTGAATGAAATGATAGATATCATTGTATTAAATTGAATTATAATGCAATTTCGTAAAAATTTAAATTTAAAACAATCATAAATTTTTTTCCTTTTGGTCCGGTAGAAATTTTTTTTATATATTTTTAAAGATTAGCTTATGGACAAACTAGTGTTAACATTTTGAACCTTAAGTATAAACAGAAAAAATTTTATGAATTTTTATCTACAAAATAACTTGCAAATTATCGTGATTTTGACACATTTTATACAAATTTGAGCTTTATGAGCTTATAAAAAAAATTTGAGTGGAACGATCACCGTTATTTTCTAGTGAAAATAAGTTAAGCTTATAATAAACCTTATATTTAATTTTCGAGAGTTTTCGGCCAGCAAATTAAATTTTATAGGTGATTAAAAAAAAAAAAAATTACAAAAATCGAAAATTTAAATTGTCTATAAATAAGTCAAAATACTTTGAAAACTTAACCATGTACAGAGAACACCAATATAAAGATTAAGTGAAAATTTCAAGTTGTTGCGGTTTTTCGTTTTTGAGTTAGAGCATTTTAAAAAAATGTAGTTTGTAAAAACGTGATTTTGCGTAAAATTTCCCGTTTTTTCGTAATTTTTTTATCGTTTTTTTCGATTTTTGTAAAAAGTATTAAAAAAGTTGGACATTGACTTGCCCAAGTACCATCTAAATTCACTTTCCTTTCAGAAAAGATGCTGTATAAGCAAATCGAAGCATTTTTAATGCAAAAAATGTTGTCGTCAGACACAAAAAAAAAAAAAACACATCATTGTAAAATCAATAGATTCTATCACTCCGTTCAGAATCTAAAACGGTGCCCATAAGGTATGTGTACCTATTTCAAAACATCTGAGGTAAGGTATATTTTAGCCTTTAGTCACATATCTTGTATTAATATAATTGTTAATGTAATGTGGGTTTTTAATGTAATATTTTTTAATTTCATTTATTAGTTAAGACACCTAAAACTTCAAAATTAATCATGTAAACTGGTCTGAATTATACATTAAATTAAAGTAAATCAAAGAAAAACATGTTGAAAATAACAATTTTACATTATTATTGTTATATTTTGCCAAGAAATAAATCACACTAATATTAATCTGAATAAAAACGAAAATTATCTATATATGATGTATTGATGTACCTATATATATTTAACCATTAATTATTATTATTATAACCATTATATGTACAATGTACAAATATCTTTTAATATTTTTAATGTTTAAATTATAAAATATGAATATTATAAATTCTAATGTATTTATAAGTAATTATAGTAAGAACTGTGTGCAGTTTTCATGTTTTTAGATTGACTATACAAAGTGTCGTACGATCATCCTTTTATATTCACTTAAAATTTATATTTTATCCATACAATAAATCTATCGAAAATGAATTCAATAATATATTGTAAACGTACTTTCAAATTTTAATAAATATTTTTTTGTATACAATATTATATTTTACTAAATAAAATTATTATTATATTTAATTGTATTATAATTAATTATCATGACTATACTATTATTTAATGTATTTCAAGTTTATCTCAATTATATATATATATATATATATAATATGTACATGAATCGGTCGGATTTCGATATGAACACTTTTGTATTGAAATAATTTTTTTACAAAAATCGTGAAATGAACAAGTCAATTTAATTTAAAATTTTAAGGTAAAATTTAAGTTATCTGAGTATTGTCGTGCTAACTGCACGGCACATATGACACGTTTTTGTATTTAGTTTTCAAGTAAAATAGTATAATGCGTAGGTACGGATACCTGTATATGGGTCCATTCACTACCCCATGCGGTGAATCATCGTAGGTAAAAAAATTAACCTTTACAGCAACGCAGTATTGTAACGGAGGGCGTTGGTCAAAATGCGTGGTGCTGTTAGTCAAAATTCGTTGTGTGCCGGAACCCTATATATCTAACCAGGTAGATAGCAAATTCATTGATGGATAGATGGTGAAATTTTACGGGTCGTAAATGTTAGCAGTGCAGTACAACACAACTATTGTAAATATTATAACGCAGGTACAGGGTCCACTGGGCTAGTTCATTTTTTTTTTTTATACTCTCTCACTCTGCCCGCAAACATTTCGTATGCGGGTTTCATTTCCTGTGCAACACTCCTCCGACACACACCAACAAATCACCGTGCGGTTCGCTCGACAGACAAATCCTCTGGATCACACGACCCCGTGCTATTGACGGTTTGCACGCAATTTTTTTCAACTTAGGCATCACTATGGCTGCATCTACGGTAGAGCCGATAAACAACGTCTACGAGGTGACCGCGATGACGTCCGGCGTAAAAAGAGCGACGTCTTTTGAAATGGGCCATACCGGACTCGCCGGCGTCACAAAGAAGTTCAAAAAAACCGAAAAGCTACCGGGTAAGTAGACACCAAGTGATAACGCGCCAAGCGGAGCGAACGAAATACCATAACGTTTGAGTTATATGTACTTTTACACGCATTTTAGATAAACTGTGCAAGTGTAGAATGATGTGTTCCGAACGTGTGCCGCAGCAAGCGAAGGAAGGATTACATCTGATGTATCTTAAACTGGATAATAGGCATGCAAGAAATAAATTCTTACAGGCGTTCATCGATGTTCATCCTATTGCCAATCGATTGATTTCCGAAGAAAAAGCACACAACGGTAAATTGTTGAAAAGGATTAAATGCAAGTACTGGATTCCAACAATTGCTTTGGAGGATTTCATGTTAAGTGAGTACACAGTTATTGTCTTATCAAACCGTTATTTTTCACAAATATCTAATTTACAAAAACTCGATAATTGATTATGACATGCAAATTTCTAACAAGAATCTTTTCCAACGCCGTATATTTTTTTATTTTATATCCAACGCCGACCTAGATCAAGACCTAGGTAAAAATAAGAAACAAGCGCGCGACAACGAGGCATAATTATACGAGAGAATCAACTCATATTTAATCAATGTTATATTACGAAAACCATGTCGGCTACCTTGTTTCCCAACCTGGTGCCCGTGGATGGGGAGGGGGGCGTGTAAATGTTGTCGAGGAGGCATAAATCGCAAAGTTAAATTTTTAATTATAATTTATTTTATATCTTTATGTAATAAATTTGGAAAAAAATAAAAAATAATAACCACCGTTTATCATCAGTACTGTGTACTTATCGATAAAAATGCCCCTAAACGACTATTATATCAATTATTTGTAAAATATATAAAAAGGTGAAAATTTTTTATTTCAATTAAGAAGAGAGGGATACGATATTTTCAAATATCTTTAAAGGGGGAATAGAACAAAAGAAGTTGGGAACCAATACTGTAGCTTAAACTAATGAACCTATTGACATGGAATTAGCATGAACAGATCGTTTTGATGTGTAGATGATTCTATGCAAAATTCAAGCTTATCGAAAGATTAGAACTCGAGAAATATGTAAAATATTTACACTAAAATTGATTGAAATGTTAATAAATAGGTTTTTCAATGTATCGATGCCATCACGCGAAGGGCTGTAGCCACGGCGCAGCGCTCAACAATCTGGCCGCCCAAATTTCCCTCTCCAAGAAACGAATGCCACCTCGCCATTAGCGAGTTGTGTGCCTATTATTATTATTATTATTATTATTAATTTTGTATTTCGTCTCTATTGCTATAAACATTTGTATCAAAATCCAAAATCATGCGTTTGCAATAGTGGTCGTTAAAATAAGGGCGTTCTGCAGTGAATAAATCACGATTTGTGCATTTTAAAGTATGCGAATATAATATTATAACTTGAGCTCGGAAATATAGTAGAGTCCGAAATAAATATTCATTTTTCGATACCATGATATCAAATCTAAAATTTGAATATGCATTATATAGAGTGTTCAACCGAGATCTAACAAATGCAATAACTTTTGTTTAATATTTTTAATTTTTCTTTTCATATTTAAATTATAGATGCTTGATTTTATTAAATTTTTATTTAATTCAAAAAATAAAAATTTAAATTTAACTAAATTTTTATATCAAAATCCATATAGTCATGGTTAATTTTTTAAAAACATTTAGTTGGAAAATATTACTTATAATTAATAGTTAATTTAGTATAATTTTTTGAAATAGACAAAAATTCTTCTAAACAGCACGGTATGTATATTAAGAAATAAGACCATTAATATAAAAAAAAAAATTTAATTCTACTAAACTTTAAAAATTGTTTAAAAATGAACGACTAAAAATAAATAACGATAAAATTACGACCAGTCATTTTCGTTTGAGAATAAGAGATTTTAACGAAAAATGAAATCTTATTGAACTTATTTCAAGTGTGGGTTAATATTTTGTAGTTTGAGAATAGGTACTATTGGAAAAGAATTAAAAATACAACAACAAATATTCGGAAGATAATGACATGCCCTTTTTTCAATAATTATACGTAAAAAAAATAAAATATTTTTGAATACACTCTAAACGCATATTTTGAGTAATGTTAGAAACATATTTTAAAAAATCTTTGTGTATATTAATTAGAAATCAGTTTCCTATAGAAATAAATAATAAGTAATAACTATATAAAAACCAATTGGAAAATTATCTTTAGAAAATAATATTTCATAATGTTTATATTACTGTCCTAACTTCTTTTAATCATGTTTTGTTACTCAATATAAATACCTATTCTATTATTTTCCTAATCATTACAGTCTATAGTGCTGTCTGTGACTAACAACGTTTTAGATTCTGAACGGTGTGATAGAATCTATTGATTTTACAATAATGTGTTTTTTTATTTTTTATTTTTTTTTTGTGCCTGAGGACACGATATTTGGTAGTAAAAATGCTTCGATTTTCTTAAAAAGCAACTTTTCGGAAAGGAAAGTGAATGTAGATGGTACTTGGGCAAGTCAAAAATCCAATTTTTCAATACTTTTTCAAAGCATCGAAAAAAACAATAAAAAAATTACGAAAAAACGGGAAATTTTATGCAAATTCAAGTTTTGACAAAATACATTTTTTATAAAATGCTCTAACTCAAAAACAAAAAATCACAAATACTTGAAATTTTCACCAAATTTTTATATTGGGGTTTTCTATACATGGTTAAGTTTTCAAAGTATTTTGACATATTTTGACTTATTAATAGACAATTTAAATTTTCGATTTTTGTCAGTTTTCATTTTCGAAATATATATATAATTTATTTGGCTGTCCGAAAACTCTTGAAAATTTAATACAATATTTATTATAAGTTTTACTTATCTTAACTAAAAAAATCGGAGATTGTTTAACTCAAATTTTTTTTATAAGCCCATAAAGTTCAATTTTGTATAAAATGTGTCAAAATCAAGCTAATTTGCAAGTTATTTTGTAGATAAAAATTCATAAAATTTATTCTGTTTATACTTAAGGTTCAAAATTTTAACACTAGGTTATAAGCAACTATTTAAAAATCTATAAAAAAATTTCTACCGGACTTAAAGGAAAACATTTTATGACCCTAGGAAATTTAAATTTTTACGAAATTGCATAAAATAGTGATTTATTCTCAAAAGATTTTAAATATTTGTTATAATTCAAAAAATATAATTCGCAGAAACCTGAAATTTTTACCAGCTGTTAAGATTGGTATTTTATTTAAGTCCTATATTTTTCAAAATATTAAAATTATTTTTGAGGTACTTATAGGCATTTGAAATATTCGAATTTTTTAAATTTTTTTTTATAATCGTTGATAAAAAAAAATTGACTTATACAAAATACTTGAAAATTTAATAGAAGATTCCATAAAAGTAGTTCTTTATGTCATTCAAAAATTATTAAAATTCATAGTTACAATTTTTATAAGCGTTTAAACAGCGAATATTGACATAAAATTACATGTAAAATATAATATAATGTACTTATAATATTCTAGACTGACAAATGATATCGATATTTGAAATTTGCTCTAACTCAAAAACCAAATAAGGCAAACACTTGAAATTTTCACCAAATATTTATATTGACATTTTATATATATGGTTAAGTTTTTAAAGTATTTTGACATATTTTTACTTCTTTATAGACAATTGAAAGTTTCTATTTTTGTAAGTTTTTTTTTCATCTATCTATAAAATTTATTTGGCTGTCCGAAAACTCTTGAATATTTAATACAATGTTTATTATAATTTATACTTATCGTAACTAAAAATTATCGGAGATCGTTTAACTCAATTTTTTTTCATAAACCCATAAAGTTCAACATTGTATAAAATGTGTCAAAATCGCGATGATTTACAAGTTATTTTGTAGTTGAAAATTCATAAAATTTTTTCAATTTATACTTAAGGATTAAAACTTTAACACTGGGTTACCCATAAGTTACTCTACAAAAATCTATAAAACAATTTCTACAGGACTTTAAGAAAAAAATTTTATAACCATTTAAAATTTAAATTTTACGAAATTGCATACTATTGAATTATATTTCAATTTAAATATAAAATACTATATTATTATATATCCATTTTAGACCAATATATCTTCTCCGTTCAGAATTGTTATTCATATACAGTGATACCTACCGTTGCATTCAAATTTAACAAATCCATTGTAATAACCTATCCTATGAACGAGTTGTACTCCACCCCCAACTGTACAGCAGAGCGAGGCCCACCCGGTTCTTTTTTTAGTATTGAGTATTTAGTTGTATTGTTATCTTTAATCGGTAGTGTTCAATGTTCATAGGAAATACAGTATTAATTTTAAGTGGTTAAGAGGATTTTAGTGGTAAAATAAATTCTAATTAATATATCAATATTTTTTATTTTGTCTATCTAATATATACATATATATATGTATATATGAGATACAATGTAGTGATAATAATAATATACATTGAAGAAAATATTGCATTTTAGGTTTATGTTAAATTTACCAAGTAATATTTTTTATATTATCATTGTGCGATTCTATAAATATAAGTCACTATTGCTTATAATACCATTTTGTTATATTAATCACTCTATAAGCCTGTGTGGTATTTCCATACCTATGCATATTTTAAGTGAAACGAGTATAACCAAAAGAGTTTTACCGTTTATGATGTGTGTGGTTTTTTAATTTTAAATTTAAAAGTTTTATGTGCTTGCATACATGATTTTGACGATAAGAATTGCTTTGATATATACTAACCGGATACTTTTCTGAAATGAGATTTTTTTAATTTCATACTTTGGAGAGTCATTTTTTTACAATTTTCAAGAATTTTCTGAATAATTGATGAAAAATTATAAAATTCATAGCATACCAGTTTTTGAAAAAATCATCTTAATTTTATTGTAGTAACTTAAAATAAAATTATTGTATAGTCGCATGCAATTTTCACTGAATTCTTACATCACCAATTCCTTGGAATCTTTAGATGATATAATTTTTAAAAGTATTCGATTTTTTTTTAACTCTTGTTATGGAAATTCAAATGTTTCAAATTCAATTAGAAAATGTCATGTTTTATTAGTTTCTTTTTTTTTTTTTGTATAAATAATATATTTTTGATCCCCGTAAACGTTAATGTTACCAAAACGTAACATACTGTACAATAAGGGTGGATTTAACCTGTCATAGAGTAGGTTATTATAATGGCTGTGTTATATTTGAATGCAATGATAGGTACCATTATATATGAAAAACGTATTTAACCGGTGTGTTGTGGCCCAATTATAGGTCACGTAATCTTTAAGATTAGGTTACGATAAAGCTTCTATTTATAATTTAAAAAAATCATATTCAGAGTGTCCCACGGAGATCTGGAAAATGCAATAACGTTTGTTTTGCTTAACATTTTTGATTTTTTTTTTTTAAATAATTATTATACTTCAGTGCTACAATAGACATATTTTTAATTTAACAATTATGATAAAAGACTTTGATCCAGAAGACCATTTACACTTAGATTTTTTTTCAGTAGTTATGATACATTAGTTGAACGTTTAATAGACCAACATTTTATCTCATCAAACCTATGAGTTTCAATCGTTTTTATAATTTGAATTTTTAAATAAAAATGTTATAGACATTATTATCATTATTATTATTATCCTATGATTATGTTCTAATATTATTTTTAGAATATTTTAAAGTTAGTAGAATGTATAATTTCTTAAGTTCTGATAGAAAAAATTTAATTAATTTTCAATAATACATTTTTCTTAAGTATTTAGTACAATATCTTTATTTATTTGGTATGAATGAAATAATGATGATCTATTAATGTTTCATTATAATATTAAAAACAAAAAATAATAATTTTAAAATATCTTTACTGTTTTGTAGGATTAAATTCTGATCCCGATGAAGACATTTATGGAAAATCTATGGCCACTAAAGAAGAGAATGAAAATGATTTTTATCCAAAAAATTTTTCTAGAAAATCATTTAATCAGTACAACGTTATAGATATTTGTAGAAAGGCATTTCTCAATTTATTTAATTTAAGTAAGAAGCGTTTATCAGCTAACAGAGATATATTGACAAAGAAATTTCATCAAAAACACAAGAAAATTACGGAAAAAAAAGGAAGCCCCGAAACAGAATCCCCTATAAATTTCGTACAGGGTTCTTTACCATTGATGATACTGCTTGACAGTGAGCTTGCGAAACAAATAAGTGAACCGGCGTTGATTTCAATTATGAAGAAATTTCATTTGGTTAATGATTTTTTTGATAATCAATTATGGAAGCCAGAGTACTTTCATGACTAAAGGAGAGCTCAATAAGTACATTTAATATAAACATTTCGATTATTTTAATTATTTACTGTTTAGATTTATTTTACATTGTAATTAATAATAATTTGATTTTTCCATATTTTTCCAATTTCGTAATGATAATATTTTTTTTAAATTATAATAAATAAATCAGTTTTATACACATTTATGAATATGATAATTTTTTTTATAATGGTTCAACTAATATAATATTATTATTATTATTAATATTATTAATATAATATTGTTCACTTAATTTTTGAACAGTTAATTTAAATTAAGTCTTAGCGTTCTTACCTAAAATGTAGTTAAAATCGATTTTTGTTTACCCTTACACATTTGGTTCTAGCTAAAACTAAACTCTTCTATCTCCCACAACATATTTAGTATTGGTAAACTTTATTTATAGGTTTTTTTATTTTATTGTATAGAATAGGTTAGTTTTTTTAAGCTTTTGGGTATAGTTGAGTTCTAAAATATCTTAAACCTTGTAGTTTTGAGATATTTCAATAATATTATTTTAAAATTATGGTAGAACTAGGAAATATAGAACACACCTCCTTACTTAAGTGAAAAATGTTACAGAAATATCACTTACTGTACTTACAATATGTACTTACATAGTGCATTATAAAAATTACATAATACTTTGTATTAGCATATTTGAAAATATTTTCAGGTCTTATTAACTAGGTATATACATTAATTTGTATATTTATGTTATTTTATAACCACTCATTAAATGTATTTATGTAACCAGATGCACTATTTTAATTAACTATAACCTTTATATAGTAATTATTGCCACTTATATTAACAAAGTACAAATTATAAATTTATAAAATAGTTTAACATTTTCAAAAATCAAAAACAACATAAAATAATACAAAATTATTTGTATTATCATTTTTAACTTGAAATCACTGTAGCCTGTACTCCCTATAGCCTATATATCATTTTTATTTATTTATTATTAAATGTATAATATTAATACTACCATTACTTAACAGTTGTATATTAATCATAAAAAGGAAGCAAAATCATATTTTTATACAAAATATTGTTTATTTTATTTAAATAGAGTGTAGATTACAGTACTGATCCAGTAACACTACTATTTATACTTCAGTGAAAGTTTATATAAAAATGATAACAAATATTAAAATGTTTTAAACGAAAAAATTATTTTCCAATATTTCATTGTAGCAAGTTTGAAATATTTAAAGTGAAAATTTAATGTGAAATATTTTTTATTTATAAAGTCATAAATCTATTGTTTGGTAAAAGTAAGTATACTATTTACTAATTATATAGTAGTAGTTTCAAAATAAAAATTTTACTGTTTAATAAATGTAACATAAGTTCACATAAAGTCTAAACTAAACTTATCACAATATTTCAACTTTGCTATATGTTTCTGTAATAATATTTTGTTTGTTTAATTTTCAAATAAATATGAATTATTAAATTCGTAAAGGATAGACACATACTGTATCTTATTACCATTGTTGATCGCAAACAGCATAATCTTTCTAATTTCATAGTACTTCTAACAAAAAAGTAATTTTAAAACTATAATTAAATGTGAAATGATTTGTACACGTACACAAGGTTGTTTCACCGTGTTTATCTGCATCAATTACTTTTTTCGTGAACAAAATATTGAAAAACTAATGTTGTTCCCATATTATTTTGTTTCAGAAGAATCTTTTTAGGATATTTTAGAGATTTTAACTCATTTTATTATTTCAATTACGTTTTCAATAGTTTTTTATTCTTCCCATTTTACGAGTATACCTGTAAGGCACCTACCTGACATATATTATACCAACCGTCAACGACAATATTATATAATCATTAATTATTAACCTTTACTATTAGATTAGTTTATAATATTCTAGGATACTGTCATGTTAATGTAGAAAATAAAAACATGTACTATTTATTCAATAGTAACATATAAATAACGGTAAAAAAAAGTCTTAATACAATCATAATTCGCGAGACTGGTAAGTACACAAGTTATAGTTTGATAATATATAAGTACAAGTGAACTTGTATCGTTATATTTATTGCTCGATGACTATAACAATGTTTTACACGTGTAAAAATAATATATTTTATAAATAAAAAAATCAATAATGTGACATATAAAAATATAAATAAACTACTGTTACAACTATATGTGCACAACGAACTAAATGTTTAAATATTTTAGAAATAATGCAAAATACGATTTATTTGTCGTATGATACGCAATCATAATGCATTCACATTAGCGGGTATCATGCGTTATAAATAGATCTGTATAATATAATATTATTGACTTCTAAAATAATAGTACGTACACATAACGTGTAACACCTACGTAAGTAAAAACTTTAAGTTTATGTGCGTGTGGTTGCATCATCGAGAGCCGTGATCTGTGGATACCACTGCTGTTGTTGCTATAATATTATGTTATACATTTCTCTCGCTCTCCCTCGTTTGCTCTTCTTTCTCCACCACCATTTTGAATGCTACGGTCACTGCGATGAGTTAACCGTTCAATAGATTCTGGACGGACCTCAATGCGGTGATCGGAATCTAAATGATTAAAAAATGAAAAAGCCCAATATTATTAAACGTGGACGACCATTGCGATATACCAAGTGAATGATATCGATGTGATAATAATAACAATAACGAGATTATTATGATAATGGTGATAGTGAGTGTATGATGATGATAGTATTACCAATAAATGATGTGATCGAGTGATCCTATTACCAATGGCGTAAGGGCTATGCTATAATATTGTTAAATCATTTTCCTTTATATAGTGGATGATAATAGCTAATCAATTACGTTATTATTCTGTACCGAGTCGGGTTTAGTTATTGTTATTACTATTGATGTCTATTAGACGTTAAAAAAATAAAATTAGGCGTGTGTGTGTGTTTTTACTACTACAACACCACCCGAACACACAACACGTACATTGAATATTTGATCATAATTTGTTTTTGTCTGTACCATCATCGGAGATCCGGGTTTTCCATGACCGGAGTCAGCACCCACATGAGCTTCGGAAGCCTTCACAGCACCACCGTACGTGGCTTCACCAGTCGATGCCGATGCGGCGACATCGGCACCGCCGTTATTGTTATGCTGTCCTTGGGTTGTGGTTCCTGTAGTGCGGAAAAATATAAATATAAAATAAAACTAAAAGTAAATCACACACAGACACTGCAGCTTGTGTATTTTGATAGAGACACGGCCACTAACGAACGGACGTGTGCACTGAGAAATGTACGATTTGAGTGTTTAATTATTCGACTGTTATATAATTGTGAATTTTACCTGGATGGCCTTGCAGCTGTTGTTTTTGGTTCAAATACGTGTTGACGGACTGCAAAACGTTGATCGGAATCTGAACGTAAAAATGTACACATCAATCGAGTTAAATTTTTTCGACGTTCACCAAAATGTATTGTTTTAAATATAATACGTCTACGTTATATTATAAGTTTACGTATATTATGTTAAATTATGGATAATTAAATAAAATTGTATAATACTCACGGCAAAAATCTTATCGAAGAAACCGTTACCGGGTCCTCCTTGATGGGACGCTGACAATCCACCGTTGGGTTTTCCGCCATTTCCGTATCCTCCGGCGGCAGGCTTGTTAGGGATTCCGGAGGTTGATCCGGCTTCACTTGCTACTCCGGTGCCGAACAGTCCGGCTCCAGCTCCAGCACCTCCTGGACCGTACCCGGAACTGGCTCCCAATCCATTACCGCCCGCGGAAGCGACAGCGCTACCGTCATCGGCCAAAGAAGCGGAGGCGTGGAAACCTCCCCATGATGCACCCACTGTTTCGCCGTTCTTAACAGCGAATCCTCCAGACGGAATGATTTCCTATATACGTATACAAAACAAATGGTACCAAACATCATTGCCTTGATCATTTATTCGTGTTTATATAAAATTACATTTTTTTTATAAAGTATATTATAATATAATAACAAACAGATTACAATCACATTATTTCCTATGAGTTATAGTTGTATATCGTTATAATATTATAATAACTACTAGAATATTACCGTAGAAATAGTTTATACGTTTATTATTAAGTTCATACAGGTTACGTCACCACCTACAGTATAAGCAATCGTTCGCATTGAAAATTGAAATCCATGCGCGTATAATAGTTGTGTGGCCATCGTCGAATTATAATAAGCAATTGAATATATAGAAACCGCGTGAAAGACTTTAACGATCACAGACATCTTTGTCAATAATTTCAAAATTACTCATTATTATTATACCATTATTACTCATGAATACATGATGCATACAATACATGTTTACGATAGCGGATTTTATATTATACTTTATATACATATATTACATACATATGATTATATCATAAATATAACCACTGGCATACGAATAATGTTTATAATTAATTATTATCATTATTTATTAAAATCATCACAATAGTGCGTAGAAAAATGATTAATGGAAATGCGTACGGATGAGGGCTAATTATTAACAACGTGACAGATCGACAGTAAGTTGACCGACTACGTAAATTTTCCGAGAACATCTTTTATTCTACATAATGACGTTTAGTATAATAAGTAGGGTTGTAAATTTAAAATATTTCAATGAAATTATGAAAAATATTTTTTTTTCTTTTAAACGTGTTTATTGATGATTAGAAATAATAATATATTGATAAAACACAGAAGACATTGATTATGAATAACTTATCAGTTAGGTATAATTTATCAAACAAGGTTTACGAATTAAAAACCCTACCTAAATACTGTTAATGGCCAATGGTTATAAATTTGTATACTTATTACATTCCCATAGGAACATTGAATTCTAGTGGTCATTTTTACTGGTAAATGCCAACAGGGAAATGTTTAAAAAATAACTAAATTAATAAGATTATAAGAATATAAGATACCTATACATATGACATAATAATATAATATATATTACAAATATGTACAATATATATATTTGATAGAATCAATCATGCAATTTTTACCTATTGGCATATTGCTGACTTCAATATATTGTCTTATAGTCGGTTATCTAATTTTTTAATATGTCTATGTTTGTGCATTATTATGTATGTAGTATGTAACTATAATGTTACATATTTTCTTTATTTCATACAATAAATCAACTTTTAAAAATGTTCACTTGAAAATAAAAATAAATATTTTTCATGGAAATGAAATATTTCAAAAAAATTAATTTCATGAAATATTTCAAGAAAATAAATTTCATGAAATTTTACAACCCTAATAATAAGTGTATATTGTGTAGTGCATTATTAAAGGTGCTCGAACACGACGATGCGCAATCGAAAATTACGTGCAATAATATTAAATAATGGCAACAAACATGACATTTGCTAATTACCATGTGAACAACAATTAAGAAATCTTCGTACATATTATAAATAATATAATGTATATATATATATATGTACATATTATAAATAATATAATGTATACATATATATATATATTTATAAATTATGATATTTATATACGTATGAATTGTATTAATGTACATGTATGTTCAAGCGTACACAACCACGATAACGTGATGTAACACAAGAGTATTCATTATTTTTGTTATAATATTAATAAGCGTATCGGTGTGCACGCGACTATACTGGAATGATACAACAGCCATTGCAATGTATACAATTTTGCAATGTGTCTTGGTAATAATTAAGAAATATGAAGTAGAAAAATATACTAATAGCCAATTCATTATTTACTCCAAAACAATATACTTTAACTTGCAGTGGAAGTTGTACATATTGTTTCTTTTTGGAAAAATACTGATATCAAAAATATGAATACGGAATAGAAATATATGTAGTGTCTTGACTTCTCCGATTTTCCGTTAGTACCGTTTTTATGACGCACACCGAGTATAGTATATACGAGTATATACGCACCCATATATTGACGGTAAGCGGTTGATTTAAAGTGGTTTAAAATGCGGTCAAAACACCGTTCGTACAACATAAGCATAACGGTGAGACAATCTAGTATAAATATACATTGTATACATTTAAATACATACGCATAATATTATAGTGTATAGTATATACACTATAATTTAAGCTTAGCTTAGAGGGGGTTCTGCAATATATTAAGCTAAATTTTGTAAAAATAATTTTAAGATATTCTTATGTTGCACAAATAAATTATTATTATTATTAATTAAAAAAAATATATATATATATATATATATATATATATACCATAGATTTATTACATTTACACTCTTCGCCACTGAATAAACTCGACTACAAAATAACTCCAATGCACAGTTATTTGATTACATTTTAGCTCAACCTAAACTATAGAAAATTGATTGCACTACAATTTTTTTTTTAAACTGCTCGGAAAAATGTTTTTTAACGAACAGGCCAACACCATTCTGTACTGTGTACGGTTATAATATTTTCAAATAAATGATTATAAATGTACAGATTGTAGACAAGTGCTTTGTCAATCTATCAACAAAGTATCGCGTCATGGTGAAAATTTACTAATGTAACAGAAAATCGATACAAAAAATCGATTCTTATGAAAATCTCTTCAGGTGAGATACTGTATCGAAATTATTTTTATATTTGCTGGGACTAAAAAGTCTTGAAACGGTCTTGTTCCCCCGATAATACGCACTTTTACGTAATAGAATAATATGAATAACTCATAACCATTCAAATATATAATAAATTATATAGTATACATCATGATGGGTGTTTGTGTATTTGGTTGACTATGAAAATGATGTGTCGACATAGAGCATGTTGTAGTTTTTATTTTTCATAACGTTTATATTATGACCACCTGCTAGCTTGTCTGCTTGTCGCTCGTATACTATGCGTACAAATTGCGTAAATGCATGTAGGTATTGTAAAAATTACCCGAGTCATACAAAAGATTTGATTATTATGTATTAAACACGTGCGCGTGTATATATATACACATACGAAAACTACTTATGATTTGCATTACAGTATGTGGGTAACTTATTATTATATGATATTATGTATTTTGTACCCGGATAAGTCATTAACCCTATTTATGTTTCTTTTTTTTTAATTTATCAGAAAATTTCCAGACATTCTAAATTTTACTAGATTATAGTATTCAAGTGAAACGACCATTATTGGTTTATTAAATAATACAGTATATAAAGAAATATGAAAAAACAAAATAAATTACATAAATATATTACATAGATACTTAACATCTAACTTAATGAATAAAACAAGAAAATTAGGGTTAATGAGATCAAAAACCTAAATTAAAAGAACAACAAATGGCTATTTTGACGATGTTCACTGTATGTATCTTGGATATTATTATTATTATTATTATTATTATTATTATTATTATTATTATTATTATTATTATTATTATTATTATTTTTATTATTATTATTATTTTGTTCGTGAATTGTTTAAATTAATAATACACATGCAAATAAACTGTGGAAATAATATTTATATAGTTATGTGTACTCACGTTGTTCAGGTCTATTTTTTCGGTTTGAGGAGCGGCCAACGCGACGCCAGCAATCATAGTGATGGTCAACATCATTTTGAAACTTTTGATTTGCGTCATTTTGATTGAGTTTGTACTTGTAAATCGATTTGACAGTTCACTAATCGAATAAAAATTTTTAAAAAATTGAGTTACAATTTATAATTGTATATTTTTCTTACATAAAACAATAAAATTTATATTTATTTATAATTTTATAAAATTAGTTACATTGTGAGTATATGAAAAAATAAAATAAAAACAATCATTAAATAGTAAAAAAATTCAAAATTAAAATTGCATAAGTGTTCATAACTAAAATATGGTTTGACTAATATTTTCCATATCGTACGGAAGTAAATCTATACATAGTAATATACATGAATGTAAAATATTCTGAAATTTTGTAGATAAATTTTGCATGGATGAATATGAAAGTGGAAAAAGTTAAGTGCAAAAAAGACGAAAACGGCGAGTGAAACGACAAATGAACGATAAAAGAGTTCTATATGCACGATAGAATGTATTCGTATAATGGTGCAGTGGTGATGGACTCGCGGTTTGACGTCGGTCGCCAAGCTAATAATTATACACGAGTTATTTTAATATTGAGTCCAGGTGGCATGTTTTTTATGGGTGAAAATCAATATAAAAGTTAATTTGTAAATTACGTAACATAAAAATGATAGAAAACCAAGTTTTGTTAATTTTTTTTTTTTTTTTGTAATTTTTTTCCGGTATCAGGGCTAAGGGGTTTTTGGGACGGCGTGTATCGGTGTGCAACTTACGTGATGGCGTTGCACGGTCGGTTTCTTGCAAACACGGGGGAGACTGAATACGTATACGCGGCTTGTGCGTTGTGTACAATTCGACGCGAGTGAAATCTGTCTCGGGAAAACCGTGTTGCGGTCGCTGCGGTCACCTGTATACTGGCACTGTGCAGATGGAACGGAGAAGTGCAAACGGACCGTATTGCGTACGCCGCCGTGGGGGGGTACGTTGACGGGAACGCGTACGGCGGCGCGTTTTCCCGCTTCGGCCAAGGTCACCAGCCGGTACCGTCGTTGGCTCGAAGCCATCGAAAAATTTCTGAACCTCGTGCACGAATATCCATCATTATCATCATCGATCATTACTGCAGTGTATACGAGTTTTGTGCTCTCGTACAAGCCGGTCTCGAGCGAATAATGGTATTGAAACAATTATAATATTCGCATAATATTGTATGGAAAAACTACGTGTGCAGTCGCGAAAGTACAACAACAACAACAACAACAGACGAGTGATTCACGTACCAGGATGAGGGTTTCAGGGGCATCCAGGTTGGGAGGGGGTGGAAGTGAAAGAACCCGAGCTGTAAGTGCCGAGCTGGCTGGTTTGCAAAACAGCTCATTATATCGGACTCGGCGAACTGGTAGTGGTGGTTGTGAATTAAGGGGAGGAAGGAGAGGCAAGCGGCACCGCGCGAGGTCGACGATTATAAACGTGAATGTAATTTTTATGTACTGAGGAAACGCGAGCCCACGCATTATTCAGCGCTGAACCCAAGCGAGGAAATAATTTGTTGTTATATCGTATTATTATTGTTATTATACGTCGTACACGGCTCATGAATAATGCTTTATGCTAATCGTTTTTCGAATCGCGTTAGTACAGTGAGTTCGTGGCGTAACAATTCGTGCAAAAGTTACTGGCAAAAACCGATTTGACGGTTACACCAAATCAAAGTATGAAGTTTATTCGGTTTTATAACGCCCAGCGTTAATTTTTTTTTTTCAAGATCGAAAAAAAAAACTATATCTGTCAACAGCCAAACTGCAGATACGATGTAGAACTTTTAAAATTGAATTTTTGCTCATGTTTTTGTACATTCTTACTAAAATCGTAAAAAAAGTAAATACTTCGATGGAAAATATTTTTATTTACACAAACACACACACACACACACACACACACACACACACACACACACACACACACACACACACACACACGCTATGTACAATGATATTGGCGGTAGCCAAGTTTTTTACGCTGGCACCACCTCACCCTTGTCATCGTTCACCATAGCTGTCGCCGTCACTTGCACACGGTTATTATTTAATTAAGAATTTCAAGGTAATGTGCATACTATAGAAATCAGTCTAACTTGATTAAACCAATTAATTACTTTGCGTTCTCAAATACGTTTTACATTGCTACATTATCTAGCTATACAGGATCTCTAATGAAGATACTAGTATACTACCTATAATCATAGTGATATTTTCTAATATTGAATGGAATCATAATTTTTTATGAGACTCACACAATAAGGTCTGTAACTATACATATTCTAATAAATATTTAAATTTAATATTTTATTTATATGTTAATGAAAATTGTAATTTGATTATCTTAATTATTTCGAGGGATATCGGCATTCGGCATATCGCAATGGATGGAAAATTTATTTCCGTAAATGATAAATTATTGTTATTGCACTAAACATAAAGATTTTATTACATAACTATTGACTATAGTATTTTGGTTATTTACTTTTTTCAATATTATTGGTTCATCATCGAGCTAAAACTCAAGCAATTTAGCTTATTGGAGAGGTATCATTTGTTTAATTTTGTAAAACAATTTTGTTGTTATTGACAAATAAATACATAATAATAGTAATAATAAAAACTAACCAAAATTCTAAAATAAATATTCTAGTTTAATGAATGAGAAGTCTTAGAATACTCAACTGCCTCTAGTATGTTGTTTCAGTTGTATGACTGTGTGTTTGAAGTTAGTGAAGTTACCAGTTATCCTAGTAATAAACAGGTATATTTAATATTGATATTGACGTCAGAATAATTCATCGTCGTATCACGTTTTCGCAAAGTCATTGAAATTATCACAAACAATTATAGCTTATACAAAAAAATGGTCATTATTCTTGATTTTTCTAACTACACTTAATTTTTATTACATTATAATGCATATTATTTTACAACGATCATAATGGGTATAATTTTCCATGTTTTTGAGCACTGCATTTTGTGAAAAACTTGAGATTACACTTAAGGCAATATGTAAAAATTTACATTTTATTACACTTTAAACTCAAATAAACTAAAATTATTTTTAAGTGTAATTTTTGTGCATTATTATATTTTATTATACATTATATGGTATACGCATACAAGTAGTTTATTTATTAACAATAGAAACAATGAAGATTATAATGATAGTACATAAAAGTGCCAATTAACAAAATATAATAAAAAAAAAAACAGGAATCGCAATTTTAGATTCAAACAGGGTGATAAATTTATTGATTTATAAATAATAAATATAAATAGGAAATAATTGATTTATAATTATGTGTTTTTAATGTTTTTATATATATTTATTTTTAATTTTTTAATCTTTTGTGTCCGACGACACGTTATGAAGTAGTTATAATGCTTTGATTTTATTATTTAGTAACTTTTTAAAAAGGAAAGTAAATCTAATTAGTACTCTAGGGATCAAAAGTAAAAAATGATCAATAATTTTCAAAAGCATAAGGAAAAATCTCAAAATAGGAACATTAAAATCAAACATTTTTACACGAAATCATTTTTTTAACAAAATCAATTTTTTATTTTGGTTTAACTCAAAACTAAAAATTTAAATACTTGGAATTTTCACAGAATCCTTATATTAACGTTGGTTATACATTCTTATGTTTTCTAAGTATTTTTTGAGCTATTTATGGACAATGCAATTTAAGATTTTTCTGAGTAATTTTTTTTTTGTAACATCAATAGATACAAAGTTTATTATAAGTTTTACTTATCGTAATTCAAAAAATATCGAAAACTATTAGTAATAATTTTTTTTATAAGCGCCTAAAGTTCAAATATTTACGAAATATATCAAAATCATAGGTAGTTTAATAGTGATTTCGTAGTTGAAAATTCATAGAGTTTTTAGTATTTATACTTAAAATTAAATTTTTTAACACTAAGTTATCCACAAGTCAAATAACTATATAAAAATCTCTGACGGAATTTTAGAAAAAATGTTGATGAACGTCTTAAATTTAAATTGTTACAAAATTGCGAAAAATAATGTTTTATCTTCAAACGGTTTTAGATATTTGATATTATTCTAAAATTATTATTCGTAGAAATTTGAAACTTATATCAGTTGTTTAGAATGTTGAGACATGCATTTTCTTTAAAAACATTTCTTTTCATAATGTTTTAGAAATTTTTAAGTTATTTATAAGTATTTAAAATAATCGAATTTTTATTTAATTATTGATCATAACAATTTCAATGGGACAAAATACTTGATAATTGTATAGAATATTTCACATAGGTTGTTCTTATTGCTCTTCAAAAATTATTAAATACGTATACATAATATGCATTCAAGCGTTTGAAGAGCAATTAATATTGACATAATATTACAATTTTATTTATATTATACAATATAAAATACTATATTCTAGACTGACAAGTGACAAATCATCTCTACTCTGGATCGTTTTCTGTATTCAATGTTATCTTTATATTGCATTAAAATTTAACACATCATTATAACGACCTGCTCTATGATCGAGTGCCATTCTGTATCCACTCCTATTATATAGCAAAGCAAGTTCCCGGTTATTTTTGTTTAGTTATAAATAATAACACGTACACATTAAATAAATTAAGGTACTTTAAATCATTTGTGAATATCGTATTTCTTAATATGTACAAAACTATTTATTTTTTGTGTATAGAACAGTCGAGTCTCGATAACTCGAAATCCTGTACTTTCCATTATAATATAATCCTGCCGCTGGTCAAATCAGTAACAGTTCAATTTTATATGATTGGTGCTATTCGATAGTTAATACTATTTTCCGAGAATAGCAATATAATAACATGGTATCATGAGGACTTTACGCTGACGTCATTTTTTCTGCGAATCTTTTTACTGGATTTCTGTATTCCGACATTTTCATACAAACCGGTTGGTGTATGCGTGTCCTTGCGTCCTTGCATTTTTGTGCTTATAGTCGTGGCATAATTTACCAACACATATTTTTAATTTGAAATATTCACTTTATTCTATTTTGTCTTTAATCAATATCGTTATGCAATACAAATAGTAATATTTTACCGGAAAATATGTTTGTCTACTCTCAATTTTAATAATAACTTTTAATGTAATTAATTAATCATTTAAACAAACACAACGAGTTACGAATACTATAATGACGTTAGTACTGGATTTCATAATGAGTCAGCTACTGTGATGAACCGAATTTTTAATTTTATAATAACTTTGTCTTCACTTATAAATCGATAAGTGAATGCATGTGATATAAGCAATTATGAGTACAATGTCTATATTTTAATGTATGTACATTTTTATATTTATTTCTGTTTAATGAAAATGAAACTTAGATAAAAACTTTACCTATTTATCACTAATTTTCAACTATGTATAAAAGAATTAAGTAGGTGCTCAAATTAATTTTTGATGAAAGCTCATAATTTCAATAAATAAATTTCTAATATAAATAGTTATACTATTTATATAAATAATAATGTTATTAGTATTCTATATTTGATTTATTATGTTTTTTTTTTACAAATAATTCAGTAATATAATATATAGTATTTAAACCATTATTTGAGTTGCTAACAAATAAGCTTTTAAATAACGTTTAAATTTAATAATTTTCCAAACATATAAAGTTATTGAGATATAATTTTTAAGTTAATATTAAAAAAGAATTATGGTCATTCAGAAAAGCAAAAGTTCGTAAACATGTTTTCCCAACGATTTTGTAAATGTGCAATTATCTTAAGACACGTGTAATTCGCTCATCTAAATATTATTGTAATTTAGGAATTATAATGAATAAATAATCGTAAGTTTTCCTTTTAAAATCTAGTCATTATAATGGTAATACTGTATATTTATTTTAGTTCTTACTAAATATACATACATATATGTGTTATTATATAGTATATACATACAGTATATTTATTTACAATGTATAGATATTTGAAAAATATAGTAACGGTGACTGGAAAGTTCTATTTTAAAAATGAGCTACTTCAAGTTTCAGACATTAAACATAAACTAGTTCAAGTTGACCAAATTTATACAAGGCAGAATTATACACAGTGTTAACACTAATTGAAAAAAATCAATTTTTTTGAAGAAGTTACATTGGACGATTAGATTTGAACTGGGGTCATTTTTTCAGTACTATAGACAAATATAAAATATTTTCCAGCAGTGTGTGTATTAATTTGAAATTTTAATACTCGTACAACTTATTAACTTGTTTTTAACGGATTATGGTCTGTAAGATAATATAATTTTTAAAATTCAAATGTTTAAGTTTGTAGACAAAATAAAAATAAGTTATAAAAATGTCGTGTACTTTTAAAATATTGATAATTTAAACAATATATTGTTTTGTTAATTAACGTGTATGTTATTGTAATTAATCCATCGTAAATTCAAATAATCCTTTATAAAAACTAAAATGAACCCCCTAAATATAGGTTCATACTCTCCACAATAATGTATCATCTTGATATTTAATTTACAGAAATTTTTTTTTTCAACTTGTCACAACTTTGTTTTTCAAATTAATGGTTACATTTTCTAATTAAAATCCTGAGAATTGCTTATACTTATACTATCACAGCATGTTATATAAATTATTTCATAAAAATTATTCACATATTTTCTGGTATTTATAAGTTATAAAAGAACCGTCTACACCTATTTTTAATGCAGCACATGAGCTCTAAGAATTTTTATTAGAAACACTCTGGTATTAGGTACGTTCTCTTGAAATAATAAATGGTAATCCCGGCGTCGACGGCGGCGCGAGCGCGTTAATATTCTAGTCCCAGTCATCATTGCGTTTCCGGTCTTTGTTTTGTCCGAGCCTTAGCGATCAACACTTCTACAATAATTGGTTTATAAGTAATTAACTCGTCAATGTATTGGCAAATTGTATGCTGCGTAATAAGTAATATGATATTATTTATAATTATAGCTTATAACTTTATAAGCATTCAAAGTACATTGATGCCTTGATGCTTGTCAATCGTTAACAATCGAACAACACTTGTTTAGTCAGCAACGTCATTACTCATTACTCATTGTAAACGTTTATCGTTAAATAATAGCATCATAGGTAAATACATAAAATACGTGGTGTACAAAATTATATTGCCACATAGGTATGGGTATAACAATTTTCAAGAATTCAGACATGAAAATTTAGAGTATTGAATCTATAGGTATCTATAAATAATCCATAATCCATCTACGATATACTTTAAAAAAAAATCATCAAAGTTTTACTCTAACCCACTCTTAAAATATTCTGTATATACTGAAAGTATTTTTTAATGAATATCTAAGTATACTGTAAAGACTAAACTTTGCAAATGTTTTTAAAGTAATCATTTTAAGAGTAGTTTGATACATCCACAAATCGATACATTGACTCGTGAAGAGGAAATATATTTTCCTTATACTTTGACTTTGTCAGGGTCCTTATACTTTAAGTTAATTAATTATCTGTATTCCAGGTTTTTACCAAGTTATTGTCTTTTGGTCTCTATAGTATCTTATACAAGATACAACCAATACATTATTATCATTACACGGATAATATATTCTAGTATATTTAGAACTATTGAATTACGTAGAACACATTAAGTATGTGGATAACATTTTAACAATATAAAACCCACGTATTGTAAATACAACTTAATATAACATTCCATCATATCGGATAGTAATATATGATTACGAAATGTAGAGACTCAAAAACTTTCTAGACTCGCTAAACAGTGGCATCATGTACTAACATATTTGATTGGTATCTTAATATTTATATAATTCACAAAACTAAGACCGACGTGATATCAATGTGAATATAAGAAATATGTACGAGCTATTAGTTAAAAATATCTAATTATCAGCTGTTTTAAATGATAATTGTATATTATATGATTGTAAAAATAAATGTTATATAATAATGGTCAAAGTAAAATGATTAATAATATTAATATTGTTGTTTTGCAATGTATTCGAAACCAAACAACATACAGAAAAGAACGTGCTTGTTTTTATTTCAATTGAGTATGCGCAGTATGTAAACTGTATCTATGAGACTTCAATGTGCACTCAAACAAAGAGGCTATTTCGGGGAATGTTTGGTTTTTAATTTATAATGCAATCTTTTTTTCACTAGCATTGATATATTTTCACAATCTGTTTGTTGAAAAACTAAATTTATAATAGGTACAATTAAGTGAAAATTAGTCCACCAAATAAGGTTGTGCAATAATCTACAACTGTTTATTAAGGATTAAATTTGCTAACTTAAAAATACGTAAACTTAGTTGCACTTCCTTATGGTTTTTTTTTAATTTAACAGCCTTGAGATAAATTCATCACGGTCATTGCCTTTTTATTAACTGGTTCTTGCTCAGTTTATTGCAGTCTTAAAGTTACATTTATTGTTGTGACATTGCCAAGTTTACTACATACGATTTAAAATAGGCATTTGATAAATATTTATATCTAGTAAGATCTAGTATTTATATCTTTCTGGTAAAGGATCATACAATTTATATTATTTAATAATGATTTTTTTAATTTTATCAATTTAATAAGTTGTTCAATATTTTGAGTTTTAAAAGTAGCCATGTGTGAACCAACAGTATACGAGTATCAATATTTTAGTAAGTATTAAAATATTCAACGAAGCTGAAATTCGAGTTATACAATTTGAGGTTTTTAATTCTTATATAAAGAAGAAATAATAATAAAAATTAAACCCACCATCAATTATTTTTACAACATTTTGTAGAGTGTATATAAAGAGATTTCACGAGTATTTACAAATAATAAACTTTGATATCGATGCAAAGGATAATACGAGTATTAAGGTTTTAAATTTACAGAAAATAATTTATCAAACGGAAATTTATAAAGAAACCCAATCAGTGATATAATAGGTAAATCAAATTATCTTAATGTTCAGACCATAATCTTCGGTATTTTTATGTTTATGATATTATTGGGAATAATAATTATTATTCATGTTGATATAATAGTTCAGCGAGCTACCGGTGAATATTAGGTATACTCTATGGCAATTGGCAATGCATGTCAAAATATTCATAGACACCAAGGTCTAAAGGAATCAAAATCAAGCATCATATTATAGTGTCATAGTACCCTGACAAAGTCAACCTACAATGAAATGATAATGATACATATATTATACGATAATAATATCGATTATTCTTAAATTTTTGTTTTCAAACAAAACGATGATAAAATAAGATAGGTATATAGATGATACTATAGGTAGGTACTTTGTATTATATTTATACTTATATTATAATAATACTTATGTAAAATAATAATAATATAATTTAAGCATAAAATTATTTCATTTTCCTAAAAAATGTTATTTTTTATGCATAGACAAATAATGATGACAACATGTATACAAGCAATGAAGGACTTCAAGTTGTTTATCATTAACTCAGTGTACAGCCAAAAAATGGCCAACATATTTTCAGTAAAAATCTCAAGCAATACAGTCACATTCTCTTTTAAATATGCTTAAGCAAGATTTATTATAATAATATGGCAGTAATGTGCCCATCAATTATGTATGTGTGACTGACTAAAGTCTTGATACATGAAAATGAATACAAAGATATTTTATATTTACAAATTCAATGCGTGTTCCGTACTAACTATATTATTCCAGATGGGTAGTTACACTATTATCGTTATCTTACTTAACTACAACAAAGAATATAATAAATACATTATATACTATACATTTTTGTAATTTTAAGTATCATAACTTAGAGTCGTCTGCAATATAAGTAAAAAAAATCTTGTTACTCATACAAATTATCAAAAATTAAAAATGTTCATTATTATATAATTTAATATTTAAAAGATAATAATGTATATATATATACACACACTATGAATAAAAAAGTGTTAGGCATTAATGGTGTTATTTTTCAACTATAGATTTCATTTTTTTCTTTTACTTCCCACTTATTCTTTGACGCATTCAATGTATAAATAAATATATTTTTTCCATTAAATAATTACAGTTTAACTTTTAACTGTTAAAAAAAAATATGTGAAATAAATAATCTTATAATTATTTCACACTATACGTTTTGAACTTAGATTATTACTTAAATTTAACAATTGCATTACATCAAATTTTGTGGACGAGAATATAATTATAGTTCAAATAATTCTATAATACAAGTTAAACAATACAATTTACTAATATATGTATAACTAGTAGAAGATTTTTTAGAGTACCTTGCAATGAAATTTTATTTACGAATTTCTTCTTGAAAATACTTTAAAATCACAGTTTAAACTAAACTCGAATTTATATCAAAAAACCATTTATGAGCGATTCGTTAAAATTACAAACAATATTTTCTGTACTATAATATTACCTATGTATTATATAGGTAATAAAAATATATATTCCACAATATAATACGTGTAGGTTATCTCAGTTTTAAGACCACTTCGAATCCAATATTTTCCCTTCCACAAAACACTGGATATCTGTTTTTTGCATACGAATGTACAAAGTAAAAAAATTTTTCGGAAAATCAAAAAACCAAGGCGAGGTTACAGACGGCGGCGATGACTTTCGCTGGCCGCGACCGCTCGACGGGGCGCGACGGGCCAAGGATTTTCCGCTACTTCTTCGCCGCCGGGTAATCACTATAATTATATCATCAGCGGCTTCTAATGGAAGAATTTCGTAGCGAGGACGTAATTTTATTACATACTATATTGTATACCAAAATCACAACAGTGATTGCCGAGTAGGAACAATACGAACCACCATCGCCCGATCGCCGTCTTGCATTTTACAATAAATCGATGTGGTTTCTGGACGATTCAGCCGAAGAATAATAGGTACAGATGAACAAATAATATATTTAAAATACAAAGTACACTGTTTTCATTTGAAATCATGATTTTTGTTGTGAAACCTTGATTTTTGATCGTAATGACTCCTATTGATACAACTCTTAGTGTAAGTATGTTGAATACGATATATTATTCGTTAATTTCATTTGACAATGTGTCAGCCAATTGAATCCGAAGTCTCAATGACCTTAGATGCCTGAGAACGTAATTTCATAAAAGAGTGCTGAGGCTGAGTGCGTAGTATTTTCATAAATATAATTGTTGTATTTTGAGAAATTTTAGTAATGGTATCCAATTCAACAGCATGATGTTAAACTTGATGAACGTGGTAACGTATTATTATGTCAATTATGTACTACTACCAATGCTTTACGCATAAAAGTTCTTTTATAGATACAAGTTAGGGAGATTGGATACATGTGTAAAGTTGTGTATTCACAAATCTAGACAGAATATTTTTATTAAACAATTCTTCTTGAATAGCTTGTTTTCGGTAGAAATAAAAAATAATAATTTATTACATGAAGTCAATAGTCCCACGGATTCAAGTAAAAAACGGACGAAAGAAAATCCGATCTATGTTAAAATGTAATAAAAGATAAAGCCTATTACCAAAGATGTTGAAATATTTTGACTAATATTATAGATATGTGTATAGCAGGAGCCAGGAGTATTATTGTTCTATGACCTTACGTGCCCTGTTTACCAATATTTTTATGACTTTATAAACAAGTTATAAGTTATAACATCCTGTATTTTTAATATTTTTTTACTTAACAAATACCACTTCTATTTAATGGTCGAAAATTGTTTATAATTATTAAATTATAATTTATACATATAACTTATGTCTAATTAATGTTCAGTAGACTAATATGGTTAAAATATGTATGGTGTTACTGTATCCTACACAGCAAATCCTACGCGTACATTTATAACTATATAATGACTGTACAAACTGTGGTATGCTGATGGTACGGGTTGGCGAGTCTACGAATAATCTGCGAATACATATGTAAATGATCGATACCACACTACCCACTACCACTATGGTATAACGGCTTTTACCGGTTTTACACATATATAAACATACACATTTTTGCAGTTTACCACGTTAACGAACGAACCCGTTACGGAACCGTTAGTCGTAAATTTCTTAAAAATGGCAATATGAGATGACCGCCTCTATCACTGATTACAACCTATAACAGTTGCACCGTTACGCGAGATTAATGACCCATTCTAGTCATATATTTATCATAAATTGTTTTTATTTTACCCTCTAAATCTATCTTATTTGCATACAAGACGATTTTCTCCGAGTTCGTAATTCGCTATTAAATTTCGGTCTGGGTTTAGATTTGTATCTTCAGAAATATCGAATTACTTGTCTTAGGTAGTGCATCTATACTAATATTATAAAGCTAAAAAGATGGTTTGTTTGTGTAGCTGAACGCTTTAAACTTAGGAACTACTTGTTCGAATTGAAAAATTGTTTTGGTGTTGAATAGTCTATTTATCGAAGAAGGATATATAAAATCACGCTACAACTAATAGGAACGGAACACTAATAAAAAATGTTAAGTCCAAAGTGTAAAGAATTGATTTTTCTATTTAAAATGATATTGCAAAAAAATATTGCGAGTCGCTATGACAAATAAAAGAACCATCAAATATCTTAGGTATATTAATAATGGTAATAATAGTCTAAGAAGAACTAATTCAAGTTATAATAAAGGGTGGCTGATATGTTATTTTGGTTGACACAGCGACTCGAAACTTTTATTTGATACTTTAAGTAAAGTTCATCATCATAAAATCAACAAAAATGTATTACCTTTAGTACTTACAGTAATGAAAAAAATGAAACTATAAAATTACACCAAAGTATAGTGAAGGTACCTTAAATCTAACCAAACATAGCTTGGCTCTAAAAATGTACGGTAATGTTTTTTTAAGATACCAAAGCCAAGACTATTCCGTGAAAAACCGTATAATTCAACTAGTTTATATATAGAGTTTATTCACAGTTTCTTTTTAAAAAATTGGTTTTTTCTCAAAATGGTTGTATTTATGTGCACAGGGTGCCTCACAAAGATATGAACAGTATTAATGTAAACTAATCTATGTTCACATTAACGTGGAATACACTGAACCATGCACATATTATATTATATAATATATACATGTAAAATTCTGTTTTTCCCGGGTAAATCTCGTCGAATGATTTCTCTGTCGATATGGAGTCTTTGTCATTCCATTTGTTAGATCTCAATTAAAATATGCATCCCTTATCTGGTCCCCAAATAACATAAGGGTAACTCATGATCTATATGCTGTTCAAAGTCGTTTTCATCGTTTTTTATCATTTAAATTTAAAATAGAATGACCACTACATGCTAATTATAATGGAGTTTTATCATATTTCAATATACAATCGTTAGATACAAGGAAGTGTAACCTCCATTGTTCATTTTTATTAAAATTATTAAATAATTCTATAGATTGCCCTTATTTACTAGAACTATTAAATTTTTGAATTAATACCAAATACACTAGAAATAAAGAAAATTTTTTAATTAATAATGTTTCTAAAACATACTTAAAGTCATCACCCATGAATATACTGATGACTATAGGAAATACTATGGATATTAATTTTAGTTAGTAATTAATTTTGGCTGTAAATTATATACCACTTAAGATGTATTTTGTTATATAAATTGAATGTTAATTTTTATTGTATCTGTGTCACTACACAATTTTATATATTTATTGTTTTGGAAATGGGAATTTTTCCGTCAATAAAGATAATAATAATAATATAATTCATACGCACTAATGTTTGTCATTGATATAAATATATCGTATTTTACATAAAGGTTTGCATTTACCGTTGGTTACATTAAATTCTCAATTTATTTAATTAAAATACACGGAATCAAGTACTGAGTTTAATGAATAAATTGGACCAACCGCTAATAAATGGCTTGATGTCTGGGATTTTTTTAATATTGTAAGTATTTACGTTATTATAATCGTTATTACTATAATGGTTATCTATTTTCCTATATTTTAATATTTGTTTAATTTTATCAATTTTATCTAAAATTTTTCCATGTCATTTCAAATAAGTTAAATATATCATATGCATAAATAATAAGTAAAATAAAAAAGTTTAGAGCATATTTTATTGCATATTTGGATGTTTTTTAGAGCTAGAAATCCCTAAGCCTTCTTATAAACAAAAAATAAATAAAAATAAATTAACATTTGTAACCAACTCGCATAAAATACCTAATGACCATGAAATACTTTTAAGACGAGGGAAGTTATTTTTGTGTGTCTGTAACATTCTCTGAACGTCAATTGTATGATGCGAATTTTTACGTTTTTAAATCATTTCTATCGAAAGATATTCAAGTTTACCGGAAATGTATATGCATATATGAGATAAAAATTCATTTATCTCATATTATAAGATATTGCATTTTAGTCGAACGTAAATTAATTAGTTATATACTATAATATTGTACATCATACAAGAAACAATGATTAATCATCTTATTATAGAGTCTTATAGTCCATCAATACATTTTTATAACATTTATAACTTTAATATTCTAAAAATAAATAAAGTAATATCCACCTCTAATCGTTTAACTATACGTTTGTAAGACGGCGCATTGAGTAGGCAATTTAAGGGCATCGATACTTTTTCGTAAAAATATCTTCTGATCACCAAAAAGTATGTCAATGGAAAGTTTTAGTTTAAAAAAAAAAATTCAAAGAGGGAATATATTATACGCACAAACTTTATTTAATCATGTCATAGTGATTAACAGAAATTGAATAAAATATAGTTATTATATATAGTGTAACACATAGTTTAATTCATAGTTGCTTATAATATTAAGTGATGTCCATATTAAATTCAGTAGATATTTTGAAAATAAAACGATATTATATGTCGATTGACCAAATAAATTATATAATTATACATCGAATAATTTGTTCGGGTTATGTTGTCCGTACACAGTTTTGATGACGAAGGACTATAATGCTACCCAGTTTTTTTTATAAAGAGCCAAGTGACCAAAATCCAATCGATCGAACAGCTCTAGAAATCCTAATGCACCGGAGTGCTCCAGACTATTGCACAACCAAATGTACATACAACACATACAATTCATTCTTTATAATAATTACAATTTTCTATAATTGTTTGAGTGAAGTACACTAAAAGCTACGTACACGAACAAAAAAAAAAAAAAAAAAACATTACATTTGTATTATATTACAGTAAAACTCGCGTAAGATGCTTTTTACGGCACCAGCTATCTAGACCGTCTTATGCGGGAATTGAAAAAAAAATTAAGTAATTGATATATCGAGTTAGTTTTTTTTATTATTGAACATAATACAACGGGTAATACATTTATAAATGAACTATAATTGCATGCAATTATATTTTTTATTGACTATAATTAAAAATACTACTAGTTAAAACAAAATGAAAATTATACAGTTGCAAATGAATTGAACTTACTAAATATCATAATACAATGAAATATAAGAGCATTTTATCCGATTGTATACAGAAAAATCGAGCGTTTTAACGGTCAGTTTTTACGCTGTATTATGCATATAGTGTGTTATGCGAAAAAAGGTCTTATAAGCGAGTTTTACTATATTCACATTGAAGTTAGGTATTTCACATGTTTCTTTCATTCTATTTTAACATAGAACATTATTTAAGGAAAAGTTTCATCCAATTATGTAATACTTCCAAATGAATTAACTATTTTAATATACTATATAACCGTAACATACATTATTATGTTTGAAACACACAGGTAAACGAAATTTGTATTATTATAAATTATTTAATAGTTATGCATTGACACGAAAATAACGTTTGTTTTTTTATAATATAATACTACCCAATGGAGTGTATATATTGAAAGTAGCAAGTAACTACATACATCTACTATTTATAGTTTATACGGTCTTATCTCAGTAACAGTACATAAACTGTTGTTTCTATAAATAATAATACTCAAAACACTGATTTAAATCGTTCTTCAAGTCATCGCCTTTATTTATCGTTAATCCTAACGGCATCATATTCAGAAAGGATATCATTCAAGTGTGCATTTTTTAACATAATCATTTCTTTTAACATTATCGTGAAATGGTATATTTAGAGGGAGTGGGGGCATTAAAGTAAAATATTAAAAATTTAAATCGCTTTTCCTTGCGAGTGCAGGTATTTGATCCGAAGCCCTAGGTAGTATTCTAGAACTTCGGTATGAACGTCACACACTTAACACTTAACGTATATTATTATAAAAGCTATATAATATGTAATGATTAAAGTCGACTATAGTTTTCGTGCCATTTCACACGATCGGATGATCAATAACCATCAATGTATTCATGTCGGTGAAGGCGGCCTTCGATTTGTAGATCGTCTCGTTGTTTCTGAACCTTATTTTTCTTGCTGTTATGAAACATGATAAATGGTTGGTCGGAGTATCCATACATTGGTTCCTCTTCCGAAGTTGGCTTTCTGTTATAGAAATGCTGTTGCTGCTGCAGCTGCTGTTGATAAGCTATGTTGGGATGTTGCTGAATATAATACTGCTGAATGCGTTCACGGGTCCTTCGCACGAATGGCCTAGCATTCTTGATAAAAGATCCAACTGCGTTCAATGTGCTGATTGGAATCTATAAATACATAATGGCAAAATTAATAGGATTAATACGACCACTGAGGGTAAGTTATTAATATGTGTGGTGTGTATACAGTTGTGTATAACAATAAAAATCAATACTACGATTTAGGAAAACGGAAAACTAGATTTTATTAGTTACGGTATTTTAGAGAGAGAGAGCCATAAAATAATATACCAATATATTGCGCTGTATATATTGTGTGCATATATATATATATATATAATAATTTTATGTATATAATATATATGTAAACATTTTTTAATTAAAATGTAATTTCTCAGTGTAGAATTCGTTTTACAACCAACAAGAGTGAAACAAAATTTTAAAACTGTAATTTCAAATCTGACTTACAAATACATTCTTTGCAGTAATTTTTTTTTTTTTTTTGTACAAACCTAAATGATATCTTTTATGATTAAAAACATGAAAATATTTCCAGAAACCCATAAAAATCAATTGAACAACAAGTTTAGTATGATTTTTTTAACAAAAGTATATCAATTTCTTAAATATATTATTAATTATATATCTATACCATTTAATTTAATATTTCTGTGCGATGTGTGAAAATTACACAGTATACTTACCCACCGTTTAACAGCGACTGGAATTCACTACTTTAAATATAGTGCATTACCATTATTTCCTAAATGTTAAATAAAAACCCATCGCTACTTTTATATAAACACTGGATACTACAGAATATGCTATATCTTTTTGTAATTGTCTGTTATAACAATGAATCCTGGTAATATGAGAAAATCTAAGAATTACCAGAAGAGAAAAAGCATTAAAAAAATCACCATTTCTTATCAACTTACTAAAATTAATAATTACGTAAGACTCAAAATATTGTGGTATTACTATTTCTAATACTGCTATAACGATTAAAGAAGCTACCGCGACTACCGCCACACTGCTATTTCACCGATCATAACTTTATACTGCATTATAATTGCAGTTTTTAATCAACGAACAAACATATGGGTTTGGAAAAAAGTCCGGGAAGCACTCAGCCCCCAGGACTAGGCTACGGTGAGTGGTTGAATGAGGAGCGGGGGAAAGTAAAGACGGACTCTATGTATAGTGGAACAATTAGCGTTCCAAAGCATACGAATGTAAAAGTAAAAATAATAAAATAAAAGGATCACGCCACAATATGGAGAAAACGAAGATGAGCTCCGTCCCTGTAATTCAACCACTGGGCTTGATATAAGATGTATACCTAATATATCTATATGGAAAGAGAAAGAAATTGATGGGGAAATGTTAACTTATAATATAGCATGTACATTATTACATCGATGCGATTACGAGAACGCCGTCGTCCGACATGATATGTTTTATTGCGGATGCGAGAGAAAAAATAAAATAAAATCGTCGCAGAACACACCTGGAATATGCTGTCGATCACTTGGTTGCCCTGTTCGAGCGGTGGCAGTTGTCTCTTGACCCTGCCGGTGCACTGGCCTTCTTGGACTGGCTTCTTCAGCGTCGGAGTGTAGACATTGTTGACCGCGGCGGGTTTTTCAGTGGACACGGCGACCGCGGCGGGTTTTTCAGTGGACACGGCGACCGCGGCGGGTCTGTCAGTGGACAAAGCATCCGCGGACATGACAAGGTCAGAGACCAGTTTGGCGACCACCAGAGTAAAGGAGATGATAAGGATCGTGCGGGCGGTGAACATGACGGGACTGGTACGTTTTTTGGACTCCACCTTTGGCTGCAGAGAGCAAGGGCAATGTTGACGGTGCAGGTATCGCCCAATGATGGTGTTGGGATACGTGAAGGGAGTGTTGGGCGAAGCGCCTTCCTGGAACAAGTGAACGCACTGAACGGAATCGTCCGGGCTGAAGTTGTGGCGATAGAACGTCCTTGGCGACGTTCCCAAATCAATGTTGGACAAAATTCTCCGTAGTCGCTCCATGTCCACCGGAGCTCGTGGAATCGGTTCCGGATTGAGCGGTCTGGGAATCACCGCAGTGGCCCTGGTCCCGGTGATGCCATTCAACGGATTGACCGAGGTTTCTTTGGCGCGTACTATGCACATGATGATGATGTAATGGCTCGACCCACTCTTGTTGCAGGCCGGGCTGTGGACAGAAAGAGAGAGCGATCACGTTGCACGTTGGCGGTGGCGATGGAAATGGCGATGTTACCCACGCACGGTCGCGTCTCGGCGAGCAGCAGCGCACCACCGGGCACGCGCGGCTTGGACGGCGGTGGTCGGAGGGGAAACGAAAATCCCACAGCAACGCGAAACCCACGTACGCGCACGCACGCACACGTATATTATATCGTTTTCCGCTGCTTACCGATCGGTTGTATAACCCGGCCGGTGGCCAGCGTAGGAGACGATTGCGCGGGCTATCGTTGCCCAACATCCATTATGACGTAATATTATTGCACCCGTCCAGCCCTCTTGCGCGGTAGTGATCGTTTCCAAAGCTGCGCAGCTCGCGTCCCCATGGCAACCGTCGCCGCCGCCGCCGCCGTTGTAATGATTCAAGTGGTGTTTGCATAGCGCCGAGGTTCTCAAACTATAATATGGCAAGGGTTGCCAACCAGTCTATCTCTCTACGCTCATAAGAATAATTCATTTTACCATTATCGGTCGGATTAATAAACAATCCGATAATGTAGATATTATTATTATTATGTTTATTATTACGAAGAAACAAATTGATATTCTTTAGAGTTTAGACATTTTATTTTATTTTATTTTTTTCTTGACCTATCAAACATCCGAAGACTAAACTATCCTGAATGTGTCGAATACCAAGGACTTAAAATTTCGAATGTAGCTCACTTGATTGAAAAGATTGGCGATCCCTGGTGGTACGCGGAAAACAACCTGCTCGCGGGGCTGGCAGCCGGAACGATCGTGCTGACCAAGGCGAGAATCAAACGCCACAGCTAAAGGTAGCGCACTTGGGCGTGTGCGAATGTAAATATGTTACATAATATTTTGATCTCGAAACTGGCAATAATGGATCGTGTGTTTTGGGGAAATCAAGTGAGAGAATCAGAGAAGGCGAGTGAGATAGAAAGAGATGGGGTTTTCGTGTTAGTCGATCGAGCTCTGGTTTTCGGGGTAAAGTATCTAAGTGCAGATGTTTGAGGGTATGTGAGGCGTACAAACGAGCAACTCGTATATAAGTTTTAGCTCTTAACAAGTACCCTCCATCGAATAATATAGGTTTAATAAACAATAGTTATATTATTACTCAGAAATAAGATAGTGTTATTGTTGTTTGAAAATATATTTATATTTTTCTATTTGATAGGTGTTTATTAAATACATTAAAAACGTTAAAATTGTATAGGTGAGTTGAAAATAAATATAAGTTTATATATACGTTGATCATTCAAGTATTTTACACTCGTCGCTTCACACAGCTAATAATAAAATTTTGTACTCCTCACACCGTATGAAAATGTGAAAAAAATTCCGTACCTATATAGAAGTTGTCATTTATTTCATAGACACTTATATTCACTCTTTTATTAAAACTTATAACAATGTAAAATATTTTATTCTGGCAATGAAATACACACAGTTATTATTCGTTAAAAATTTCTATAGTAAGAAAAAAAATGTATTTTGATACATAACAATATAATATATACTAACGAGATTATATTTTTTTGTTGTCAAAACGCAGCAGAATATGTCTGTTTGTTAAATTTTTCAACAATACTCCTCTATTTCTTTTGACAAATATCATTTTCCGATCAATATTATTACATCGCGATGTTTGCATTAGAAAACAGCTCTTAATAATACCTACTAATACTACTGTATATCATATTATGTTCATAAAATGTTTATGTATCGTTACGTTTTCGCAACCCTGGACGAATGACGGTCGATCAATACTACAGCAACCTCCGCAGTGCCCTTTTGGAAAATCAGCCATCCATTTCAGCCAGTTATGTGTTAATAATGGGATGACTCATAACATGATTATATTGTTTTTCTAAAATTAATTTCAGCCATTTAGCAGTATAAAATCAATTTTCCTTTAAAGCACAAAATGCCATGTTCTCCTACAATACCTGTTAGCAGTCTCTTGTCTGTATATTATACAACATAACCTTATTCACAGCAACCACCACCCGTAGTGATCTGAAATTTCATGAGTCTCGAAACGAGAATTTCTTTGTTGGACACTTAAATCAATTAAAGATGACTGATTGCAATGACATATTACATAGTCATTATAGTACTCCACGGGTCTTGCATAAGAAAAAATACAATAATAATCATTATATTTTTCGATTCATGAAAAGATAAAATGTATTTTTCTTTGTAACTTTAACAATTTTTTTCTTTTTTGCATCTACAATTTAACTAACCATAAGTATAAGTATAATATTCATATAAATTATTAAATTTAAGTGTTTGCAGTATGGTTGGTTTCTTCCAGTTTTTTCAACGACTCAAAAACATTAAAAATATAACGACTAATGATTACATCACAAGTTAAAATTTTTGATCACAAGAATAAGGCCAGAAAAATAAAAATAAATTGCCGTTTCAAAAAACAATTAAAAATCGTATCAATAAACTCGAGAGTATTATTATTAATAAATCGGAAAAAATTTGGATACTACGATAGATTCTGATAGACTCATTAAATATTTGATATATAAGTGGTTAATGTTTGTAGATTATAAGATGTTACGTACTAGTAGTAAATTTATATTATTATATTAAATATTATATGTGTGTGGTATGACGTGCAGATATACAACGAATTTTGAATATTGTATATTATTAGAAAAATGTTTGAATGAATTTTGAAGTTTATTTTAAGTAATATACAATATAGTGGTGTATCAACTGTCGGGTTTAATAATGATTCCCAACGATAGAATATTGAATATTATAATATACGGAATATTTCTATATAAAAATAATATCTACGGCAAGTGACAGAAAATAAAATTCAAATAAAAAACAGTAAGCTGAATTACTGGTTTCGTGAATAAACTGTTATGTAAGTCGTATTTTTTTCTATAAGTAATCTTGGTAGGATATCAACAATTTATTGTCGTGATTACCATTCAAACAGTGCTGTATACAATATATCTATACAAAAACATTGCATAATATTACAATATATGTGTCCATTACCGTATTTCTCCTATTGTCAGTAACTGTGTACGAAGTATTGTCGCTTATTTTATCTTATCTTCTAATTATTACTACTGCTACATTTTCCAATGTTCCAAGTAACGTTGGATCTCTGAAATACAAACATTTTTTTATTTTTTATTTTCTAATTCGATGACTTAAAATCCCATAGGTTTTTACGTTTCGCATTGTTTTAAAAAAAATGCAGATAGTGCCGTTTGTTTTACATTTTATTCTCACACGATCTTCACAATAATACATTTATCTGACGAAATTCCCAGATTACTTACATCAGTTTGGATCTAGGATTATGTTCCCATATCCTGTATTTTAAAATAAACTAAATGACGTAATGTGCTATGTAACGAAATAACGTCATATTAAAATACAATAAATGATGTGTTTATACATACATAGTATCCAGAGGAAAATAATAAGGTATTGAGCGAATTGAATGCCGATTATCATAATATAATATAATATTTATATCATATAATATACTATATTAATGAGTGTAATTAAATAAACCATGATTAAAATTTAATTAGAGTATGAATAAACATTTAAATCATCAAATTTTATTACTATTATATATATATATTTTATAATTCACTAATTCAGTATGACAGTATAGTAATATTCAAAAGGTAGAAATAGAAATTCAAAATATAAATTCGATGACATCAAATGTCAACTGTTATTGATGTACGAAGGAGGTTATTTTCTAAACTTCATACAATATTACATACGTACTAATACTATTAAATATTAAATAAATACTATTAAAACAGTAAATTATACAAATGAAAAAGAAACAAATATTGTCATAGTTAGAGGTATCTCCTGAGACTTAGTTCAAAGGGAGTTAAGTCATAATCTTTAAAAATTTTATAGAAAAAAACAACAATAATTTTTACAATACAAATTCAAGCCGTATATTTGTAGTTTTTTCAAACACATTAATTACCTATATAATCTAATTAATTCAAAAGATTTATTCCATTATAAATTATTTATAAATTATTACTTATTAAACATAATGCTGTTAACCTATCTTTCGACATTCTCGTGCGACGTCAAGTTTGATTTTATTTTATTTTTAACAAGAAACAAATATTTTAGAAAACTACAAGCTTGGGAGGAGGCTACGGCTCCTAGCCCCCACTTGGAGCCACTTCTGTATACAGTGGGTTTCACATAATGTGGCCATCAGTTAATACGGATGTAATGGTCTGGTCCCGATTTTAATGTTTGTTAACAAGATCAAAAAATACCGCTGAATGTTGGCAGCTTTTATTTTATGAAAATTTAATATATAAACTAGGTACATATTGAGTGAATGTTTTTCATTATAACGAACCGTCAGGCTAACGTGTCCATTGAAAATTGGTAACATTTGTAGAAGAATATATCAAATTTAAATGTGTGCGTTGTGAAAAATGATTTTACTTGAATATCATCGTATGCATTTTATTTAGAATTTTTTTTTTAATTATATGGTATACATTTCACATAAAATTATGAGACGCACATTTTTTAAATCCAAAACTCGTCTTTATTTTGTTACTGAACTTACAAAAGAAATCGATCACTAAAGTACTCACATTAAGCGGAATCCACATCTATAATATTTATCATTGCAATCATTAACTGTCACTGAATATTATCTAATTCTATCTTAGGCTGTGTTCCTATGTACACACCCATACTACGGTAAGCTAAGTAGAATTTAGCACTGGTAAATTGAAGCAACTTTTGTGCAGGCGATAATAAATCCGTGTCGGACGCCGGTAAACACGGTTTCCATGATATGGAATCGATGTTAAAAGGCAGTAAAAAGAAAGAGTGCACGTGCTAGGAGGTTAACAAAATAGTTTTATAATCATTATTATTTATCATTTATTATCATTTATTTATGGCATATATATATATATATATATATATATATATATATATATACATGTATACATATATTTTATGTGTGCGTGCATTTGTTCGTATGCGTGCGTGCGTGTGTGTGTGTGTGTGTGTGTGTGTGTGTGTGTGTGTGTGTGTGTGTACAATAAATATATGTGCAAAAAATAAAAATAACATTTAAATATATACGCATGAATCGCGTTACACGCAAAATAGTATTATAATAATAATTATGTACACGGTTATACTATTTATTAATAATTTAAGGCTTAGAGAATATTATGGCGAAACATAGCTACCTACTCTAAATCCTCTTCTGACCAGTGGGTTTACAATTAAATTATATAAACATACATTTCTCTAGCATTTTTTCCGTACAACCAATATTTTTAATGCTAATGAGTAACAATGACTAACTAATAAATATCGAAGCATGTTGATAAATAATTACAATAATCATAATACTATATGGCTGCGTACGTATATATATATATATATATATATATATATAGACCAATATTATATACAATTATATTATATTATAGATTCGTGTAACCAACGTTGACATAAGATTCTGTTGCATCGTATGTTCAATTCGTCTGTTTCACTACATGTCGGCTGCTCCAACAGTGAATCATCATCATCGCTTAGTGGAGGTCGTGGATTTGCCATTAATCGGTCCTCTAGTAAAAATATTGGATGGCCTGAAACTTTGTCCAATTGAGCCCATCAGTTCAGCCGCAAAATCACGAACGTTACCCGGTGAGTTCTGTATTGGGAAAAAAAATTATTAGAGCAAAAATCGGTAAAAACAAACATTTAATTATTTTAATTGTGTATTCTATAATTTCGTTAGTCATTTATTATTTATGGAGGAATGTAGTTAAAAATTAAAAATGTAATTTTCGATAAAAACTCTTTCAGTTAGTTTCAATTATAAAAATTTAATTTTTTTTTTATTTATTCTTAAAAAAACATTTTGTAAGAACTTTCTGAAATAATTTAACTTGATTGAAAAAATTATAAAAAAAATCTTTTATGGGCGGGTAAAATCACATGGGACTTTTAGTGCTTCCTTAGGTACTCATTTTACTCGTCTTGTGGAAAACGGACGAATAAAATAAAAATTCTGTTTGCATGACGGTGAAGCCACCTTAGTAATTTTGTGTAGCATGAATTGTGTTATTATTGAAGCATACTATAAATATTTTCCAATATAATTATTTTTGTATGTTTTCCATTATGAGTAATTACTTATGTTTCAAGACAATTATTAATATAGTTGATTAGTGATTTCTTAACGTTTAAAACTGTGAGTGTGTTATGCAGATTCGTAATTAGTCATTATTATAAAAATGTGACTAACAATTTCTAAAATATATTAAAAATATATTAGATATGCAAAGTACTATAGTTTACATTTATATTACATGTTTAAAGAGAAAGTAAATTGTATATTTGTACATATATTACGTTATGTAATTATATTTAAAATATTTAAATACTCTCATTTAAAGTTATAATTACAGTTGATTTACTGTAACTTTTAATAATTATTTTAAATTATTTTATATAATATGAATCGAGGTATCGAGGTAAGTTTGTGTGAAAGAGGAATAGGTAGATGATTTTTGTACAAAAAAAATGCATTTATAAATGTTTAGTATCATATTTTATGAATATTACAGCTTTAAAAAATTAACTTTGTTATGTTGTTTCCACATGTTATAAAATAATAATTAATAATTACTTAATTTAAAGACATGACTTCTTATCAATACTACTTTTTGGACTTTTCTTAAATAAATAATAACTCTTTACCAAGATTTAAATTATCGTCTACGTCCTAAAAGTCTTCATATTTTTAAACTTATTTTATTGTTTAGTACATGGTACATACATGCATACGGAAATAATGTTAATGTTAGACAAAAAATAAATAATTTAAAAATAAAAGTATATTTTTTTCGTGATTTAGGTTAATCATTAAACATTTTATTCGTATATTAAACATGTACGTAAATTGGCTAGCTTATAATTCTTATATATTTGACTTTTGAGTTTTCTGACCAGAAGTTGTTTATCCTATCCCAGTTAATAAAACTGAGCTCATACAATAAATAAGTAAATAAAGAAAATTAAACACAAACATTCATTACCCACAAACTATTGCACAAAATTGCGGCAGGAGTAGCTAGGGAATATACGGCGCGTACCATATACTAACACTATTACACAATGGTTCGCGGGATATCACGGCAGCATATACGATGTCGGAAGTTTAATTAAATCAATGTTAATGAAAAAGAATGATTTAATATATTATTCAATATACGAGTAAAAACAGGAAAATAGAATTGACGAAATAATAAAATAATATGTCCTACGCATCGTTGAAAAATGTAATACTATAATACTACTAATATTAGTATTATTTATTAGTAATATTTATTCGCCGAGATGAATTACTCTGAAATTCAATTTTTATTTTTCGAAAAAAAAATGTGAAAAACAAATTAAATGAAACTTGAGGCCAATAATGAATATCCATGTGGGTATTATAATTCTCCAAGTATCTAAGAATGTTATTGTATTATTATATATTAGTATTGTATTAATATTATTATTGTTTTCTACATGTCTTTTTTTTTTGTCAGTTGGTAAAAATACACGGGTATCTTCATTCAATAGTGTATATACCAGTGAAATGAATACACAAGAATGTTAATTAGAGATAGAAAATCGAAAAACGGAAAAAACAAATAAAGACGAATAATGTCGAATACCCCCGAGTGAGCATGATTGTTGCACGTATTTATTTTAATAAAAAAGCAGTTGTTTTATGTGTTATTAACACCCAAAATTTAAATAAAGTACTAATTTTACCGGTAATGTTAAATTTCTGATTGCAATACACAAATATATTTGAAGAAAAAAAAAACCAAAGAAAACCGTGATCTCTGCTGAAACCATCGACAGTACGTAACCCACCAAAACCTCAAATCCAAATTTTAATTTGCATATAAGTTCATAAATGCATGTATAACATGCATATTTATGCACTTGAAGTAAATTGATAAATTAGGTACAAATGACGATAAATCATTTTCAATATCTTTCTGGGAAGTATTGTTAAGATAATATAGTGAACAACATTTCACCACTCCGTATGTATACAATATAATAAAATATCTATATTCTATACATATCAAATGTTTGTTTTTGTTTTTAATTATTTTAAGTAGATATTTGCAATATTTGTAGATACTTCTGCGGTAATACCTATATAATTCAATTTAGTTCTATTTTATAGTGTGAAAAAAATAGTGTTTTTTTTACTTTTATCTCGCATAGATTTTTATATTTTTTGCATAATATATTAGAGTATTGCATATTTAGCCACTTTTCTCGCATGCGTCGTATTCGACAATGTCCCTTACAACACAACCGATTCCGGGCTCTGCAGTATTATACTATTTTACGGAATGCATTAAAATACTTATCGAACACCACCGACCTTGATGGCGGACCGGAGCTCGGAGTTGAACAGCCTGCGCAGACCGCGGTAGTTACGACCGAGCAGCTTGCCCAGCGCTTGACCGGCAACCTGTTGGTTCACCGGCGGCGCTGCGGACGAAGCGCCGCCGATCTCGTTCTCCACGGAATTGCCCGCGGCCATCATCATTTGGTCACCGTCCGCCGCCGCCACCGCCGCCGTGGCCGTGACGTTGGTGCTGGCCGGCTCTTGGATTTTGGCCACCTCACCGATGGTGTCGCGCACGATGTCACTCACGTTCCGGTATGCTTGCCGGATGTCCGAAACGGTCTGCACGGACATAAACAAACACAGCGGGTGAATCATTACTAGGGCCCGGACATCTATGCAAAGTGCTTTTTATTTTATTTTTTTTTTTTTTTCTCCAGGTGATCTAAAACAATGCTTTCAGTGTATACAATTCGATTTGTGTAACGTAAACATATTATTATGTAAAAGTGAAACTTTTATTTTGCATTTTTTATGCATATTTCGCTGTTTTTCCATTTTTAGACCAGTTTTTAGCATTTTCGATTATTTTCTATGTTTTAATGCATATTTGAACATTTTACAACTTAATAATTTATTGCCCGATCGAAGAATAATCTCTTACTAATTATTATTTCATCATCGTATAAGTATTTTAACGAAAACTATCACAGATTGTAATATAATAAGGCCGCTTCATGCCGAAATACCGAATAGCCAAGTTATTTATAAAGTGTGTAAAATATTTAATAACTTTATTATTTTTATCACTGGTCCGACTCTGCCAGTCTCGAAAAGTTGGTTTGAAAAAATAACGCAGACCCGAAAATATTTACTGACTTAAAAGAAGGTTAGGCCTGCTCAGGCTTAACTCGAAAAACAAGTTGGAAAAAAGCTCGGGCCCGAAAAAGTGTATCCAAAATGAGTTCGGGTCGTTAAGTTAGCAACAACTCTTATCGCGAGTACCTGTTCGTCGTAGTGGTAATGCATACGTCATATTTGGTGGTCTGTCGACAAAAAAAAAAAAAAAATCATCCAAAACCGTCCCAAGTTTGTAGTTACACTTACATGCGTATCGAAATACACATCGATCATCCAATCGTATGTATTTGATTACGGTTTTTTCACTTCAACGAATTATTGCTTCGCACGCACAGAACCTCATCAGACCGGAAATCGAACGCAAAAAACCGCATTCGATAGTTTCGATGATTTTTTTTTTTTTTATTACTATTTCGGATTTCCTTAGTAGTTTCTCCGAGAAAATTAAAAAAAGAAAAATACCACGGAAAGCGTTGAAGAATATATCTCGCCTAACCTATGTATAGTTGTTCGTTGTACGTTTTTCAAACACTTGAAATTTGATAACAGTAATAATACACGTTATAATATAAAACATAATGTTTTTAGAAACATCATTGCTGTGACTCTAAATCTATTTTTCGAAAGTTTTATTCAACAACATATCACGGTCCTCACGGAATTGTCTTGAAATATGTATGAACATTGACATTTGTGAGATATTGTATTGCTTACAAAAACGTATACGTATATAATAATTGTAAAGATGATATAGTATTAAAACCGAATTTCTAAATAATGTAGATTTAAAATTTAATCGGAATTGTCAAGTACCTATAAATGCACTAATTTCATTAAAATAAATTTAAATACTAATATAGGTAATAGGTAAGGTGAACAATGAACTTTTTGAGTTCCTTAGACAACTAAAATAACAATCAAATATCTAGTATTGTAGTGTAATTTTTGCTATTATTACAAAAATTTTCCAAATCATTCGGAAAATTGTTAAGAAAACATTGTTCCACCTAAACAAAAATTCTTATTAGAAAAGTACCAGCACTATTATTGGAGCAATCTCTCTGGTCAAAATCTGGCACAAAAACTAAAAATAAAAAAAATACATATCATGATAAAACCATAATCAGAATCTAAAAAAAGTTAAATTAGGTCAGCTTTGTTCGTCAGTATATTATATTGTATATTTTATTGTTGTGTAATTATGAAATTTTACCGCAAAACTGTCTGACGCTGGGAAAACACTTGAAGGTCGCAATTATGAAAGCGAAATAATCATATACGAAGAATGAGAACTTTACTTATGCAATATTATCACGTTTTTTTTTTCATAATATCGCAAATAAGTCTCTTATAACATCATGATATTAATTAAATATTAATAAAATTAGAACGATTCTAGTTTTAATAAAAATTAAAACATTTATTTTTTTTGATTCATGATATCGTTTTATCGTTTTAAAAATTACATCGCTATTGTACTAGTAAATCTCTCGTCTGTTCCGAACGAAAATATAATTCTTTATAGGGTGTACGTGGTTTTGCTAGCTTTGGTTCTCGTTTTCATCGTGAAATCGGTATTTTTTTCTACGAAATCAACGAGCTAGGAATGAAATTCTGTTTGAATAACTGATTCGTAAACTTGTGTACTTTGTATACTTTTAACAATAAAAACAGGATTTTATTTCAGTGAAAAACTTTTATAAAACCATTTTTTTTTTTTTTTTTATTAACATATTGATAATTTTATTTGGACAGTTTTAAAAACATTTAACATCAAAGAGGATGCCACACCCGCGTGCGGTCACGATAGTAAAATTTTAGAGGAAAAAAAACCCATCGTTCGCGCAAACGTTAAAACATCGTATAGAAAAACCGGGTAAAAATACGGTTTATACCGTACGAGCACAGGTATAAAATAATATGTTTCTCCGTTTATAACGTGCCAGTTTGCTCAAATAATACTTGTAAAGGTGAACGCAGATTCGGTACAGTATGATATTGTACAACTCGGCATACTTGTCAGCCGCAACGCGCGTGATGCGTCAGTTGAATTTCGTATTGATTTGTACGTGTATAATATACTCACTCCGCCGATCAGCGAGAACGTCAACGCCACGATCCCGGGCTCCCGGTCGACGTTTTTCCTCAACAGTTGCCGTTTCGGTCTCAAGGCCAAATCTTCGGCACCGCCGTATTGCCGCTGCCGCTGTTGTCCCTGCACCCGGTGCGCGATGTCCCACTGGTGGTTGGCCGCGGTCTGTTGCTGGTGCCACCGGTGCAGGTGGTCCACCGCCCGATGCTGCACATGACTCGGGTAATCGGTCGCCGCGTCGGCCATCGGCACCAGCGACGCGACCGTTAGCACCGCGGCGAACGACAGCACCATCGCGAGCAGAGCGGCCGTGAGCACGAGAACGACGGCGGACGCGGAGGCGACGAAAGCGGCTGCTTCGGACGGCGGCGGTTCACAGGTGGTGCGCTGGACGCGGGCCGCGCCGTTGTTGGTGTCGGGCGCTGTTTTCTCGTGGTGCCCGTGCGGCACGGTCTCGGAGTCCGCCGACGGGACGGCGACGTAGCAACAGGTCAAGCAGCAACAGTTGGCCGTCGAGGACGATTTTCTCCCGTGGCAATCGAACACGTTGCTGTGGTGCAGTAGAAAAAAGTGAAAAAAAAATTAAAAACAAATAAATAATCATCAATATAGGTGCTTTATAGTCGCATCGCGATGTACCGTTTAAATTGTTGTTCTTTTCAGACGTAAGCAGTGTAGTGTATCGTATATTATATTACGGTACGGTATAGCACGACAATTAATCGTATAATGTTATGCTGCAGATGCGACGGGTCGTTCGTGTGCACTGTCGTCTCGGCACCTACGGACACTATAGTGTTACGCGTACGCACTATAATACCGATGCAAGGTTCCGTCCGACGCAACGAGTAGTATTCGTTTTCCCGTTTTCAATAACACCTATATATGCCAATGCATAATAATAATACGATATATACTATGGCATCAGTGCGATTATGGGAACGTTACGTGACATGATCGTATACACGCATGTGGAACACGATAATCAACCAGAAAACAAAAACAGGCGTAAAATACGTTATAGCGAAGCGCGCATATAACCATCCGCTCGAAACATCGCATCGGACCATGCAGTGGGTGGGTCGCAGCAACGTGCGCGCGTGTTTTGTGTACGCGCTCGATGATCTAGAAGACAACTTTATCTACTGATTAATCTAATTATGAAATCCACGGTCATGCAACGATGTGCATAGGTGTTTCATCGCGTGTGTACAGGAAAATTCATAAATACGTTCCTAGACGGCACATATGTCATGTGTATGTATAACAACTATAATACGTAACACCGTGTGGGCGCATATACGATTTCGATTGTTTCGCTCGCGGTCTGCTCACTAATTAGTAATTAGTAACGAAATGAGAAGTGTATATATTAATAGGTAAGCCTACGCTTTTGTTCGTATACATAATATTGTTTTATTTTTTATCCATGTGTGCGTGCATTGTTGTTATTATTATGGTATGTCGTTGTCGTCGTCGTTTATAATGTAGAGCGCCGGTCGTCGGCCTCGCCGCCGTTGCCGTGACTTTCACTATATTCTTTTCGTCCGTTCTCGATTTCTCTCTCCACGATTTACTCGCATCATGACGCGTATAATATATTATTATTGCATACATGTATATCAGTACCACTACACCACACCATTCTTTGCCATCTAATGCAGTTATATCCGAGTAGCCTTATCCTACTTCCAGGTGTATAACAAACACACACACGCGCACGTCTTGCCGTCTAAATAATACGTGATGTAATCTTTCCCACTCCTTGACGGACGACCCACGCACGAGTCCTTCCCCGAAGACGCTGATTGATAATAACCGCATACACACACGCTCACACGCGCACGTACACATAACAGCACACACGGTTACCCGCGTTATCCAATATTATATCCATCGACATTCCGGTCTATACTCGAACCGGCGGTTTTTTTTAGCAACCGGTGCCGTAAGGACGACCACGACGTAATATTAGTGTACTCTCTTTACAATCTTATTCGTTTGTATGAAGCTACTATCTCGTCGCAATAAACAAGCACGCACGTGGGCACCACCGGTAGGTACATATACTATATTGTACCACGCAACATTGACAATAGTATGATTATTATTAGGTGGTGACACAAATTTGATACTATTTTTTCGGTAATGCATTATATTATGAAATCGAATAAGCGTGGAGTATAATATTATATTGGTCTCGAGGTCAGGCCGTCGTAAACGAGCAGGTGGCCGTGACTATATCGCAGCGTATTATTACATTTTCGATATTGTATGTAGTGAAATTAATCAATTTGTTAACGGTGAATAAAGTCTCTAAGGTAGGATGTACATCATTAACACAATGTTATGTGTATAAACTCATTAGGGTATACGCAAGATATGGATGTATTATTTTCAGATAAATATAAGTGTGACTTATCGTAAATCATTTTTAATTTTTCAAAATTTAAATATTATTCGGGTGACAATGGTTGTTTGGGCTCGTGTTTGGTAGAATTTTAAATTCCAAACTCGCCAACATCACCTCACACTATATGCGCGGTTTTGTGATCTACTTATTATATGTACACATAAAATAGATAAATGTATTATTTTCAAGGTCCATCGGGATTGAAGAACGCCCTATAAGGCTATAACAGATTTTGTTGAAACTATGCCGTCAACAAATATTTTTGATTAGTAATGCAATTTTAATACATAATTGGATCAAAAATTTAAAAACACGTTTTATCCTTGGCAGTCCAAAAGTTCTAAAAAGTGAAATTCACATTTTTTGACGACCGAAGAACAACAAATTTACATAAGCACTACAAATGCAGGGCACGTCGGGACACATTTTACATCGTCCTTTGTTGCATCACTGATGTGTTCACACATGTAGTTAATATATTGTTTATAATGGTATCCGCAAGCGATTTAAGTACATTAGTAGCACGTAAGCCGAATTTCGCGGGCAAATTTGATAAATAGGATTTTCTAATCGAAATGACGACCTTCGCACCTGTGTCGTTGTGGCCCACTGTGACTCCAAGATTCCTAGTGCCATTTACAAATGTTGACAGTTGCAACGACGGTGCCAGTGGTAGCCAAAATATATCATAATATCAAAACATGTTTTAATATTATTATTATTATTATTATTATTATTATTATTATTATTATTATTATTATTATTATTATTATTATTATTATTATTATTATTATTATTATTATTATTATTATTATTATTATTATTATTATTAT